>OVBA01001893.1:3236-38815 GCA_900406435.1 Lepidium aucheri
TTGCATTTTAGGAAGAGTTTTCTATTATTATGAAATAATCTTTTGATTCGAATAAAGTCTTGTTGTTCAAGAGCTCGGTTTGGGTCACGAGCTTCAATGGGCTGTTGACAATTACTAAGAGTGCAAAAGGTAAGAAAGCAAAGGTTACTGCAGACAATAGGTTCACCAAGTTCCCCAGTTCATTGGTAACAGAATGGTTTGGGTTCGAGAACTCTGAAATCATACGACCGGACCAAACTCGGATTGCAAAAGATCAGAAAAAATAATCGCAAACCAAAAGAAATGGGTGAGTTCAAAATCAAGCCTTTAAGATTGGCAAAGTTGAGCTAACTTTTATTTAAATGCGAACATAATCAAGCGAAAAAATAAAAGATAACACACCAAGAGCCTGTAATGCGGAAAAATGAAAAAGAACTCCAGAGTTTGCTAAGCTCTTAAACCCAAATACTTTAGAAAGGAGAAATGCTTTCAAGGTGTTGGGGAGGGATATATACGCAACACCTGTCGATGAGTCCATATCTGCGCCTAAGTTCTTGAGTATCTGCAATTCCATGGATCCTCACTCTTCTCACGTCTTTTCTTTGTACATTGTAGTAACATATGTAGAAAGGTTCAACATCTCTTGAGAGGCATTTTGGGGCAAAAATGATTTCACCAGCCTTGTTGGTGCCCGGGGAAGTTATTTTCCTCGTTGTAAAGACAGGGAAGGGAAGTTGAAATGTTTGCTTGGACCAATCATGTGTTTCTACATCCTCCAGAATCCATAAATCAAAACTAGTGAAAGTGGAGTAAGGATATCTAACAATGGAACCTAACTTCCCATTGTATTCTATAAGTATAGCGTCACTCTCATAATACACAACCATCCTAGTCGCTGGGATGAAACTTAAGGTCTCAGATCTAACATCAAATCACATGATTACAGGATGCACTTTCAGCCTCGGGGCCCAAGCACCCCAATAAACAAAACCATTGATGCATAGTCCTTGGGTTATAGGGACATAAGGCGGGGAAATAACCTGATTGCGTCTCCATCCTCCTGCTACTCGTGTTGCAACCTCGTGCACTAGAAAATCACTATTGCCTAGAGAAGAAAGCAGCAGGGTCAATAGTTTAAATTGACTATCAACAGGATCGTATCCTATGGACATGTGCGGTCCCCTCCAGGGTAACTTAATCACTTCCCTAGTGCTAGGGTTACATACATAAAAATGTCCAGCACAACAACATAAAAAACCATGGATGGAAGTACTCTTGGAGGAGGGATAATGCAAGCTCACTGAAGGAACTGTCATCTCGAGATTTGCAATCAAAGAAGAAGATTCTTCTTTCTCGTACGAAGAAGAGAAGATGAACAAACATCTGACATCTTGTTTGGCAAATACATCATTAGTGAAAGCGATGATAAACTGCGAAGGCGACCGCAAACGCAAAGCGAAGTAAGAATCAATGAAGTTTTGGCTTCGGATGATGGAAGACCACTCTTTTGATACGCATTGGAACTTCATAAGAGATTTTGCCCGCAATTTAGTCAGAATCTCAACCTCTAGATCAACAGGGATCTTCGCATATGAGCTTCGGACTTGTTTATTTTCCTTCTTGTTACCAATTCCATCTCTCTCCTTGCGTTTCTTTTGGAGGGAATTCATCAGAAACTTGGCAAGCAATCTCACTTTTTATCAGTGATTTTATACTCTCTCCTTTTCAATTGGGCCTGTGTATATCGTTAATGGGCCCAACATTTCTCAAGTAAAAGCTGGAAATTGGCTGTTATTATTCTGACTCTAAATTCCGGCGACTTTTTCCGGCGTGTTCACCGTCATGATTCCACTAATGGCGTGAAAGTACATATCTTTTCGCTATTTACAACTCTTTTTTAGACTCTTAATTTTTCTTTTCAAGATTTTGGTGAAATTTTGTACATAATCTCTACAATTCTGTATAATATTCACACTTTCACAGTGAGCAATACAAGGAGCTACAGAAATCTTATTGAATTTAAGGAAGAATTTTCTATTATTATGAGATTCGCATTAGCGAAAGAATCGAAGTTTATTTTTTCTAGTTTACACTTCTAACGCTAAGGTTAGGTTATTTGCAAAGAAGAAAAAGAACAAAAGATTCTGAATAAAATAAACCCTTCCCCAAAAAAAAAATGAATAACTAAAAAATTCATCTATCTAACTAAAAGGTAGTCATTGTTATTGTTGTCTCGGAGTTGGAACAGTCTTGTTGGCTCTTCACCTTTTACATCAAATTTACTCCAAAAAGTTTTCCTTTCGTTAAACTCACGGAACAGTTTGATGATGTAAACTGATCTTTTGATTCAGATGAAGTCTTGTGGTTCCAGTACTCAACGAGTCGATGATTTGGGTCAAGAGCTTCAATGGCCTGTAAGCAAGAGTTAAGTTATGCAAAGTGTAAGAAGTAAAGATCATGAATAGGTTATTGAAAAAGGAGCAGACATGAACTTAAATTTGTTTACCTGAACTATGGACGGCGAGAGGAAACCAAACATTTGAAGCCCATTGATACTCCCAAACTGCGATAAAGTAGGAAGACCAAGATTTATAGATGTATCTTTAACTCTCTGCAACACCATTTCCCAGCATTGTTGGGCAGAGACATTGAAGAAGGTTTCGTCCGGAGACTCTTCCAGAGTCACCTGAACAAGCAAGGAAAGTACGGTGTTGTTATTACTTTGCAAGATTAGCTTTATATCAAACAGAAAATGTTGTTAGGAAAGGCTTTATACCCTGAACAATGGGCCCATGAGTCCTGCATCCAAAACCTCGGAAATGTAATTGCTCATTCTCGTTGGATCTAGCACGTTGTAGAACTTAACACGACTCCTGAATCCTGTTAAAATTGAAAAACCAAAAAACCTTTTGAGCAAATTCTGATTATTTAACATCAATGAAAGGGCTTCTCAAAGATTTGTACCTTTTGGGAATATAGCGTGCTTGTTACACCAAAGCTTCCCAAAGATCAAGATACCAAGGTTTATAGGCTCGACTGATACACCTAAGTTCTCTGAAGCGGTTAACTCGCCACTGGTGCTGACTTCTTCTTTAAGGTCTTCGCGATAATCCAACTCTAAGTCGATGTTCAGATCAAACGAACCTTCCTTTAGCTTCTTCTCCTCGTTGACAACAGAACTCGTCTTTGTCTGATCTTCTTCACTGTGTTCAATGCCTAAGATCTTGGAAGCCCATTTCTTCAAATCATCTAATTCCCCTGTTAATGCTCTGACCAGCGAGCTTAACTCTTCCATGCTGTACCGGAGAAGAATGAAACCATCCTTCTCATCACATGAACAAAAGTCATCTGAGTGTTTAAGGCACGCGTATTCTTCCGGAGAGCACTTGCAGCCAGAAGCTGAGAGATGCAAATCATAAAAGCATGAAAAGCATTCCCTTTCACAGTTTGAATCGAAGTCCTTTTCCATCTTCACAAAGCTGGAAGAATCTCTTCCAAGAGTAGTGATTCTTCCCTCTTCTAACTGTAACCGAGCCTATCAACATTTATAATAAAATGAACGTATTAAGCATAGAAAAGTATAAACCATATTCAGTATTATGACTTATGTAGTGACCGTATTTCATTACCTGAATCGCGTTGGTAAGTGTTCCGTTTTTTCCACAGAAACTCTTCCATCTCAAATTTGTTGTATTTTCATTTCCGACAGAACCTGAAAGTTCCCAAAGGGCCTTAACAGCTTCATAAGCTGCTCCCAGGAGAAGTTTGTCATGAGATAGAGACGTTTTCCTTGTCTCTTTGCTGTATAGTTCCACAGCATTCTGCCCATGAGCCAACCAATCAACCGGAGCAACATTAACTGCTTCAGCACAGTTGAAACCGCAGTTGAATCCTGCGTGATATGCCCTCGGGAATGTCAATACATACTCCCCTGAATTCTGAACCACACGATAAACCTGGACTCCTTCATCTTTCAGGATTGAAGGAGAAAACTGTGTAACCTGAATCCAATAGAAAAAAGAAAGAAAGAAGGGTTGGTCTCAGAACATGGAGGAGACTAAACAGGAAAGCAGAAATAAATAGAGTTATATTTTATTTCCTAACCAGGCCATGAAGTAGATCAGGTTGTTCTTCAAACAGGTCAGGTAAATGTTTTCTCATCGCTTTCTCAAGAGCCGTTGCATTGCTTCCTGGAACACCATACCATACTTTTGGCTCCCCAAAGTGATGATAGTTCAGTGAATACAGATGATGGTCCTCCACATGCTGTTCAAGCCAAAAAATATATCAATCATTAAACATCCAGAAGTGAAATTCATGATCAATCGAAGTGTGAAAGTGCACTTACCCAACAAAACGATGAAAAACACATTCCCACATAGAGCCATGGAACTAGCACTCCGGAGATATCACAATCTTCAAAAGAGAGTACAGAGCCAGGGAGACGCGGTAAGTTATTTAAGTTCCAGCCAGATACTTTGTACTGATCCCTGTCGGTACCAGTTAACATTTCTGCTCTTTTGTAAAATCCGCTTCCAAGAACTCCATTCTCCAAGTCAGCTCCATAATATACCTGCGAAAAGCGAAAAAATGATAAGTTGACCTTAGTATACAGATTTCGGTGTTTTGTTGGTAAAATGGTTTATTTCTATACCTCCACTTCATCTGTTGGCTGCTCAACTATCCGCCAATATTCACCTTCTATTTCATCCACAGACGGTGTCCATTTTGTATCTCCTCCAGAGTCTGTCTTTTCAAAGTACGAGTCTTTGAAATGCATCGCATATTTCTCGAACTCATCAAGAGTGAATTCTGAACCAGAATTGAAGCCAAATTTTTCCTCAGCCTCCGGAGAGGAAACAGTTTCAGAGGGAGAAGAACCAGATCGTCTCCTAGAGGAACCCATTCTGGAGTTCCTTCTCCGTTTCCGTTTTCTGCTCTTGGGTTTCTTTTTCATGGGCTCTCGGTTCTGAAGCAGGTCTACATTCTGAATCCGGGTGGGAAACTTTGTATTCTCCCATATACTCTTCTCCTTAAGCCGGCAAGGAGGAGTCCAAGTTGATGGTGGGATGATTCTACAGATACCAAAAGGCTCTGCTAATGGACGTATCTTTTCGATATAAGCAAGTGTATCTTCAAACTCCTGATGACAAAATCAACGCAGAAGAACTCAAAACATCAACAAAAACGAAAAATTACACCAAAAAAACTGATTTCAACAGACACAACAAGTAATCAATCAGTACCTCTGATGAAGGGGTGAAAACTGGAGCGTCATCAATTTTCGGCCTCTGCGCTTCAGTCGGTACCCATCTAGCAAGAACCTTTACATATACAAAACATTAGGTAAGATCACAGTTGGTTTTACTTTGTGACTGCATCAGATTACAAATGTGCTCTTACCTTCCGATGACGTGGACTACTAGGTTGTTCCATGTTAGTGTCCTTGTCCTTATCCTTATCCTTATCCTTGTCTGGAGGATGATTTTTCTGAGATATATCCTGGAAAATTAAAACACATCAATCTATCAGTTATGAACATAACAATCACTCCATAAATTAATATATTTAGAGGAGAAGAACAACAATATAAACATGTGTGTTGATTTGTGATTGATTATGCTCAATGAATTCATATTAAAAGAACTAGAAATTCAATCAGCATCACTGGATCAAGCAAACAAGAAATTTGATGAACACAATACAAAAATCAATCTAGAATTCAACATCAACAAATCAGATTAAAAAAAAAAAAAAGAGAGAGACAATGGATCTTATTATAATCTATGATGATTAGGTATTTTTGCCAAATGAAGTAAACAAACGAGATCCAGAAAACAAATGTCACTCTATACAAATACATGAACCAAATCATACACAGAGCAAATCTACAATCTCAATAATGTTTTTGATTCAAGCTTGTGAATTTATCGTTATGAACATCAGTAATTAAAAAATAAACAAAAAAAAGTTAATTTCTTAAGTGATTAACCGATTGAGATACGAATTAAACATCGAAAGCTAACCTCTTTGATCTCAGATTCTGATGGAGCAACGCTAAGATTTTCCATATGGATTGAAATCACTCCTCAAAGCAAATTCTGTAAGCTTAAGTTTCTTCGATTAAGAGCCAATGAAACTGAAGAAACCCAAAAGATAAGAAAACGATATTATCAACAAAACAAAACAAAAAACTAATAATAATAATCAAAAGGCTAAAAAGATATCAAATAAGAGAAGTTAAAAGCCCTAACCCTAATTGAATTCACAAATCGAGATTCAACAACAAGAACAACAAAATCACAAATATTTAAATTCAATCACAACAACCAGAGATAGGAAATTTCATTAAAAAGTAGAGATTTTTTATTTACCTATTAAAAATGAGAAAGCTTGAAAGTTTTTCCTTTTGAGTTTCCCAATTAATGCAATAAGAATTGAATTCGCAGTTAAATTAGAAATACCCAAATCTGGGAAAATTTAAGAAAAGGGATTTAATTGACCTAGTAACGAATACGAAGGAACTCAGAAAAGTACAAAAACAAACCGAACTTAACCACGAAAAGAACTCTACAAGAAGCAAAACAAAAATAATAATACTATTTTTTTTTTAATTAACTACTTCCAAAAATAAAGGTTAAAAATGGAAATAGCGAAAAGAGATGAGTTCACCTCAAACGAACGGCTGAGATTCAACAGAAGAAGTGTCTGTGCGATTTTCTCTCATTACAGGAATCTTCCTTTTTTTTCTTATCAAAAAATAAATTTTATAAAATAAAATAACTTCAAAAAAGGGAAAAAAATCATCCAAATTTGAATAAAAATTAAAAATTGAGACAGAGAAAGACAAGAAGTGATTTAAAGTAGTTTCTGGAAAAACGAGGAAGTTAGAGAACACCCGCCAAAGAAAACGCACATAGTTTTAACGGATCAGCGGACGATCATCGTACCGTACGATTTCATCTTAACTTATATTTACTAGATTACCCTCAACTTTTGTTTTTATTTACTCTTCTATGCCATCGTCGTACTTTGGGTGTTTGTTTCTCTTCGTCTCCGCGTCGGTGATGCTAAGATTTTGACCATTTCTTTACTCCAAAACGCGTCGTTTTATAGCAAAACGAAGATAATAACTTGCTTTTTCATCCCCGTTTTTTTACATTCTTATATTTTAAGCTATTACTTTAAAATTGATCAGAAAAGTGCCATGAAGTAAAAATGGTACGAAATCAAAATAGTGATCTTGAATGTGTATTAATAATTAAAGGTGGTTTGACTACATGAATAAAACAATAAATGTAGAAGCAAAATAAATATTTTTTTTTAAAAAAGAAGCAAATGTGTAAAGAAAGAAACAAATGTGTAAAGAAAAAGAGAGATTTATTCTTGGAGTACTTTGAATCAATCAGAGACGAATCTTCTTACTCCCTAAGTCTTCTGTCTTGTCTTCTTCAGTTTCTCTCTTGTTTCTTCTCACCTAACAATAATAAAACAACAAAATCAATATATTTCAATACGATGATGCAAAAGTTATAAAGAAAAGATTAAACTTTGTATATAACAAAGAAGGATGATTATACAGTTTCAGGGAGAGAATCATCAGGGTATTCAACTGCAATGGTCTCAGGCCTTAGCTACAAAAAAAGTGTAATACTATTATAAAGTCTACTACATGTTGTAAGAGAAATAGAGAGAGAGCAAAGATTTATGTTACAGTAACTGAAGAACTCGCAGTTGATTCAGTTTCTGCAGCTGCTGCAACATTCCTCCGGGGGAGGTAAATTTGAGGAATAAGATACCGGTCCATTCCAGGAACCCGGAAAACCGGACGAAACACAGTATTTCCAACCTAAACACACACAAAAAAGAGACAAAACATTAGAGAGTTTAAAAAATTTTGCAGACAATTGATACGAGTAGAAACAGAGACATTACAGGTGGAATTGTGATATGTTTGCAGAGATAACATTTCACAGCTCGATCACGTATTTGATATATAACTTCCGCATCACATCCGCCACACACAATCATTTTAAATTCGTCTGAAGAAGAAAACAAATCAGTGGCATAGATTTAAGTCTTTTGGAACTCAAAAATGCTTTTGTTAGAGGACATACTTGGCACAGGACGACATATGTTACAAGAAGGACATAACACTGTTGTTGGGCTGTTCCTGAACGTTAAGTAACCTTTGCAGGTATTACACTGAAACTTCTCTTGGATCCAATCTCCTGTAGTAATGTAAATAGATCAAAGTCTTGTTCGAGAAATCATATGTTATAACAAAAGAGGAATATATATCTCTCTAATTACCGAGATGAGGAGTGAATGCAACGTGACAATGTGGACAGAGAATTGGTTTTCCTCTTGTGTCAAGCTCAGCAAAAGTCACTTTTCGTCGTTCATTCATAGTTCTGAGAACACGTAACCCAAAAGAGTTAAAAGATAGATAGAGAGATCAATAATTTTGAAACTTTGTAGGGAAGATGAAAGGATTTCTTTTTTACCCTGGTGGACAAGTAGATGAATGACGTTGAAACATTTAAGCTAAGAAAAAAGATGAAGTAATGGTTTTGAAATGAATAGAGCTTAGTGAATCTTTGTTGGTCTTTTAATAACCATGAACAGTCACGAAGGTATGTTTTTTGGCACTTCTTCATGTATAGATATTAAATTTTAAATACATTGAACTTTGGTTTTGTTTATGTTTATGTTTGCGAGGTTATCATATTTTGAAAACTCAGAATAAAGAGGATGAACAAATGGATCGATGGAATGAAGAATTAATGAAGCGGTGCAAGCTAAGTGGTGGTGGTTCACTGGTTTCCATTTGAGAAGAAAGTTGTTTTGGTCTAGACTAAAGTTTAATTTCCTTTAAAGTGAGTAATTACTAATCATTTCTATTTTACCACCAAAAATCTAAATCCAGACTATGTCCAATCCTCAAAAAATTGGTTTGGGCTATGGTCGAACTTTTTTCAGTGGTTAACCAAAAAAAACTTGGCCGATATTTGATACTAAAGATTCCAATTCATCAAGTCACTAAATTTTGGCTATTAAAGTATAAAGAGTTAGACCACCTCCAACCATTAAAAGAGGAGGTGGGTTTCTTACAAATAAAATATTATTATTTTTGTTATTATTTTAATTTAAATTTTTTACACATAATCATTATATTTCACCTAATCTAATGAGATTCTTAAAAATTTAAAAGAGTTTTTTAAATAAAAACCTAAAAAACCATCTCTCTTTTTCTTTAATAATAATATTATTTTTATTATTTTATTGCTAACAACCTCTTCTTAAGAGCCTCATTTGGAGATGTTGACATACAAAAGTTAAGTGAACGTATGGAACTTAAAAATTTATATATTGACTCCATTGATTACTATAAAAATCAACACAAATTAAAGTCTCAAACATATTTAAAAGAAAGATCCAAAAGACAAAACGTGTGTGAATCTATCAAACTAAGATGAAAAGAAAAATTAAAGGAATGAAGAAAAGCTTGAACAAAACACTTGACTTAGTGGCCTTTAGTCCAGTAGTAGGAGTAAGTTCACTAAATGGCAAGCGCATTTGCACATCCTGAGATCGAGTCCCGCCGCCTGCATTATGCAGGAACTTGGCTACTGGGCCGGCCAGTTGTGTCCCAATATTGTTGACAAAAAAAAACACTTGACTTTGAAGTTGTGCCGCTAAGTGGAGCTTGAGATGATCCCATCTGATACTATGTATATAGATAAACACGAGCACAATCCAATAGAAACTCAGGCCCATAAAAATATTAAAAAGTAAATCAGAATAAATTCATGATCCGATACAGGTTTACCAAAAGAAATAGGTCCAAATAAAATACCATAAGGTGGAAATACAAGACATACATGCAGGGTAATACATATGTTCATACATGTCATACAAAAATCAACAGGTGTACTCTGTTGGTTTGCACATGGAACACAGCAACACATGCAGGATAACACGTGTACTTCGAAATAACACCTGTAATTCACTTAAAATCCTCAACTCATCCCAAAACTTCTATAAAAGGAGAAGGAGAGGAGAAAAAAAAGGGGACATGAAGAACATAAATGCCATGAATTTAAGAAATTGCTAGGCAAACACAAAGACAAAGAAGAAAATAAAACAAACTCATATAAATTAAGAGAAATAGGAGACAAGCGTTCGTAAATTGAAATTTCAAATCCAAATACGAGAACACCCAACCTATGTTCGAAAGTAATAATAAATTTGACGAACACAGGAAAATAATTATGAAAATCACTAGTCATGAAGTCTGTTGTGCTAAATCACGCATCAACAGTTGGCACCGTCTATGAGGACGGGAGTTCTCTAACGCAAATGATCAAAATGACAACTGAAGAACACATTGGGATAGTAGCACCTGACGAACCCACGCAGTTAATAGGAGATCACTCGGACGAACAAAACCAGCAGGATAAGGAAAACCCAATTACGATGGAAGAGGATGTTCAAATTCAACAACCTCAACAAAAGAGCCTTCAAACGACACAACCGCATGCGATTGATGAACCTATGGACGTTCCATAGCTTCTCCAAACCATTCTAAGGAAAATGGAAGAAGCAAATCGCCGAACAAATGAAAAACTAGAGGAGTTCCAGAATAAAATTATAGCGCTAGAAAAAACACGCGTTCGCACAAACTCAACGAGTGCAAATTAATCTCCGCAGTAGAGAGCCCGACTCAAAGATTCTCTGAACCTCTGTGTTCGTCAAGACCTACAAACGGTGAGCGTACAAGAACCAGTGACGAATGCGCCACTAGAACAAGCTGAGAACATCGGGTATCAAACCTTGCAAACCGAACCAGTGCAGCTTGCTTCACTGACATTCAGTCAACATGACGAACAAGCGGCTGCAATAAAAGTGATATAGGAAGAGATCAAGAAGATAACTGCACAATTACACAACGCAACAAGTTCGGCACCAGAAATTGATCAAATGTTAACAAAGACACAAAACACTCCATTCACTAGGAGATTGCTAAGGATTAAAGTTCAACATAACATGAAGATAAAGTGTCCAACGTACAATGGAAAATCTGACCAAAGTTGATTCTTGATTGCATTCGGATTAGCAATGGGGAGATCCCAGTAAGCGTATGATGCAGGATACTGTCAGATGTTCATAGACAGCCTGACCGAAGACGCCATAGAATGGTTTGTGAAGCTAAAACAATATTCAATCGACAGCTTCAAACAACTTTCCAAAGATTTTCTCAAACACTATTCAATGTATATTCAAAAAGCAACAACCAGCGCTGACTGATACTCAATATTCCAAGGTGCCCATGAGACATTACGATCATAATTGGAACGATTTAAAGCAATAGTGTCACAAGTAACAATCTCAGATGACGTGGCAATACCCGCTCTTCACAATGGCCTTTGCGAAACTTCAAACGTAAAAGATGATCTACATATAAAGATTCCCAAATTTTTGGAAGATGCTCTTCATCGTGCCACAAGATTCGCCAAAGTCGAAGATAAGAAAGCTCAACTTGACATACCACCAGTCAACAAAACATCTTGTATACGGGATGAAAATGAAAATCAAGAGTCGCGCCAACAAAACAACAAAGCTTACAAAGGGAAAAGACAAATGCTTTCAATATCAACTCGCCTCCACGAACCCCTGAACACAAAGGACCAAACTCATGAAGGAAGAAGAAGGAAGAAGCTACGGATAAACAAGCCTATTGCGAATATCATAAGTAGTTTGGTCATCCGACTTTGCAATGTAGGCAACTACAGCGAATTCTTCTAGAAAAATATCAAAAATATCAAAGTTTGATACCCATAATGGCTTTCTAACCCTGTAGTCGTAAAAATAAAAATGGAAAAGGGCGAATGTTTGTAGATTTTACTGATCTAAACAAAGCATGTCCTAAGGACAATTTTCCTTTACCTTGAATCGATCAAATAGTCGAAGCAACATCAAGAAACGAACTACTATCCTTCATGGACACCTTTTCTGGTTACAATCAGATATGTATGCATCCTGGTGACCGAGAAAAACTTTGTTCATAAAAGAACATGAAACTTATTGCTACCGAGTAATGTCATTCAGTTTATAAAACATAGGTGCCACTTATCAATGGTAGGTTAACAAAATGTTCAAAGATCAAAAAAAACAAAACTATGGAGGTTTATATAGACGATATGTTGATCAAGTAAGCATAAGCCAAAAATCATCTTAGAGATCTGGAGACATGTTTCGAGACATTGAACCAATACAGAATGAAGCTAAATCCAACAAAGTTCACCTTCACAGTAAAATCTGGAGAATTCCTTGGTTACATCATCACCAAATGAGGAATCGAGGCCAATCCAAAAAAAATCAAAGCGACTATGGATCTACCTTTTCCAAAGAACAAACAAGAAGTACAATGACTTACAGGAAGGATCGCGACAATAAATCAATTTATATCACGTTCCACAGATAGATGTCTCCCGATTTATAAACTACTACACAATAATAAAAAATTTGAATGGAATGACGAATGTGAGTCTGCCTTCTCATAACTAAAAAGGTACCTTTCCACACCTCCGATTTTATCAAAACCAGAAAATGGGGAAACATTGTACCTCTATACGTCAGTATCAAGCAATGCGGTAAGCAGAGTTTTAGTAGGAGAAGACAACAAAGGAGAACAAAGACTCATATTTTATGTCAGTGAATCATTAAACGATTCAAAAACAAGATATTCGACGACAGAAAAACTCGCATTGGCAATCGTGACATCTGCTAGAAAACTAAGACCCTACTTCTAATCACACGCAATAGTTGTATTAACCAACCATCCCCTTCAAAATATTTTGCATAGTCCTAGCCAATCATGAAAACTCACAAAATGGGCCATAGAACTGAGCGAGTACGATGTGAAATACACAGGAAGAACAAGTGCAAAGTCTCAAGTGTTGGTCGATTTCTTAATTGAACTATCTCCTGAAATACAAACTGGCAGACATGAAGAAGGGAATTGGGCAATTTATGTAGACGTGGCATCATCCGCACATGGATTAAGAACTAGAATCAAACTAGTGTCGCCAAAAGGAAGCGTTATCGAACAATTGGTCAGACTAATGTTTTTGGCATCCAATAATGAAGCAGAGTACAAAGCTCTTATAGCACGATTACGGCTAACCCAATCACTAGAGATACAAAGAATAGTGGCTCATTGTGATTCAAAGCTTGTCGCAAGTCAATTTAATGGCGAGTTTGATGCAAAGAACAGGCGTATGAATGCGTATCTCAAGGTTGTACAAGAACTAGTCCAAAATTTTCCTGGGTTCAAACTAAGGAAAATATCACGAAGTGAAAACACACCACAGACGCATTGGCAGCCTTTGCATCAACCTCGGACCCAGACCATCATAGGATAATCCCTGGGGAAAGCATTAAACCCCCAAGCACACATTTAGCGAAAGGAAGTTGTTCTGTGATCACAAAAGAAGGCGAGTCTATAGATGAAAATGCTCGAAAAAATCATTATGAAAAAGATCTAGTAATTGGCGAAGAGAAATAAACCTTTACTTAGTAGACAAGATAACACCTGAGGATCGATGGACCGCACGATGGTTAAAAGTTCAAAGTGCTCATTACACATTACATAAAGAACACTTATTGCAAAGAAGTTGTGACGGAACATTACTCACTTGCATATATGGAAAGGAGACTCTAAGAGTAATGCAAGAAATTCATTTAGGAGTAGGAGGAAATCACTTGGGAGGACGATCATTAGCATTCAAAGTCAGAAGATTGGGATACTTTTGGCCAACAATGAACTCAGATTGTGAAAAGTTTTCCGCCAAATGCGAAGCATGCCAGCACCATGCACCAATGATACACTCGCCAGTAGAATTTCTCATGTCCGCTACCGCACCTTACCCGTTTAAGAGATGGGCCATGGATATCATCGGACCTTTCTCTCCAGCTCAGAACAAACATTACATATTAGTTCAAACATATTATTTTAAAAAATGGGTCAAGGCAGATTCATACAACAGGATTCGATATTCCGATGTTCAGAAATTTATATGGAAAAATATAATATGTTGTCATGGGCTACCATATAAAATAATAACCGACAACGGATCGCAGTCTATATCTAATAAGTTTAACAAACTTTGTGCAAACTGGAGAATACGTCTCAGCAAAGCAAGACCGCGCAACCCACAAGGAAATGGACAAGTCAAAGCATCAAACAAAATCATCCTGAATGGACTCAAGAAACGCTTGGACGAGAAAAAAAAGGTAAATGGGCCGATGAGCTAGATGGAGTATTATGGTCATACATGACGAGCCCTAGAACCACAACAGGAAAAACTTTCTTCTCGCTATCACATGGATAAGAGGCCCTCACCCCAGATGAAGCAAACATACCTACCCTACGCAGAACAGAGCTTCCTCAACATCAAAAGTTGAATAACGCAATGATAATGGATTCACTGGATCAGATCAAAGAGTCCCGAGATCACGCTCTCCTAAAATTGCAAAATTATCAGCAAAAAGCAGCAATGTATTACAGCACAAAAGTACATGGACTTCATTTCGTGGAAGGGGATCTAGTACTTTGCAAAGTTTATGAAAATACTGCATAACCCAATACCAAAAAACTCGGCGCAAATTGGAAAGGGCCATACATAATATCAAAGATAATCAAGTCGGGAGTCTACGAGCTGCTGAAAATGGACGGAACCCCAATACCACAAAGCTAGAATGCAATCAACCTAAGGCGTTACTATTACTAGACATACGTATATATATATATATATATATATAAAACCTCAACTTTTGATGTAATATATTTCAAACATATGTAAGATACTTAGAACTACGAAGGGTTTATTCCAATTTTAGAGGGTACATAGGTAGCCGAATACGGTGCAACCACGTTAAATATATATATATATATTTGAAAGAAGTAATTTTGGAAACAGCGAATTCTCGAAAAAAGGCAACTCTGTTGTCACAAAGCATTTCTGAAAAGCGACATGTAGAAAACATGCAAGGATGTTAAAAACATCAAAAATATGCAATAACATGAATAGACACATTGCCAACATGCGAAGAAAGTTAGATACCAAAACTGTCTATAAAAGAGGTCTTCCTTTCCTCTCCCAAACACACCAAACAAGCAACCAATAAAATTCACATAACAACGCCTAAACAAAAGAAAAAGAGAAAGAAATGAAGGAAAGAAGGAGGGAATTACAGCCCTAAAAGAAATGATAAGAAGGCTAAAGACAGGCGTCAGTTAAAGAAATATACGATCCCATGTTAGACCAAAAAAAAAGGAAAAGACCACGCACGAGCGTCGAAAAAGTATAACAATCCCATTTTGAAGATCTCTCAGACCCAGCGAACGTATGTTCTTAAGACACTATGATAGAGCCTCCATTTATTCAAGACAAAAAACAAGGAGCCCATATTTGCTCAAAACACAATGGCCAGAGAAAAGGGAGTAAACTCAGCTGCGTCAAATCTAGCCTTCATCTTTAACCAGAGCGTTAAATCTCAACAAGTATTGGAACAAATTCTGGTACTTCAAAAGCACAAGCAAGAGGAAATAGACGAGTGAAGGTTGGAACCTCAAGTTACCATCAAACGAACATTGGTTTGAATGAAGATGGTGTCTGACCTGCCTAGCAGCAAACTCTTTAGAAAAGATTGATGAATCTTCGTTAAAATTAAAATATATTAAAAAGATCCATCAACACCAATAGTAGGAAGGACAATTAAATAAGAAGAGCAAAAGCGACCAATGTTGGTAAAACCAATAAAGAAAAAAGGTCGACATGCTCTAAGTCATAACATTTGCCTAAAAAACACTGTCCGACGAACTTATACCTACCCCCGAAGATAACAATAAACTAAAGGTAAAAGATATGGCGTTTGAGCAATAACAAATAACAATGTACGGTCGACGACAACCAAAGCATTAGGTCTAAGATTCCATATAATAAATTGAGACCTATAATAGCAAACATACGGACAACCGACGATCATGTTCATAAAATCTTCAAGAATCAAAGGAGCAACAACATATGGCGGACAAGCACCTTTTACTCCTAAAGCAAGAAGACATTCAAAATTGGAAAGAAATCTTTTGATGCGTCGTGAGAATTCTCTAGAAAAAATCAATGGCATTGATAAATAAGCCACATATGCATAAGACCAACGAATCAGGGTATCATAGGGTGCCACAAACGCGTGTTCTCTCAAAAACAAAACAAGCTGCTCAATAATGCCAACGAATGCTTGTTCAGGCTAAACAACACGAGCTGCTCAATAACGCCTATGAACACTTTTTCAGGCTAAGCAACATGAACTGCTTAATAACCCTTACGAACACTTGTTCAGGCTAAACAACATGAGTTGCTCAGTACAAAAAAAATTCACATTGATAGCATAAGATGATAGCTCGTTTTACTGTACTGCTATCGTAGAATTGTTTAAAATTTAGTTACCTTATAATAGCTGTTTATAAACACTATGATATGATTACATTAATCGGGAAGCTAAAATCACTTTAGTTCGCCAATAACTTAGCAAGAATTTCACTTTACTTTCCCTCATTCTCCATTTTTGACATCATCTCTAATCCTCTCCTAGACATCAATTAGCCTCGCTGTCACCGCCGTTGAAGTAAGGGTCGAGCTCTGCATCCGTTAGCAACCCTAGTTTAGCCGTTCTCTGTCGACATTAAGTCAAATTGAAGGCAAGTATTCCTTAACCTAATTTCTTTTCTTCGATTTGACATGTTTGATGAATGTAAACAACCTCTCTGTGAGATTGTACCCTAAATTTATTGATTTTATATAGTTTTTACTTGGTCAATTTGTCTAATCAGTCTCCCAGATTTCCATTTTTTTTCTCGAGCTGTCTTGATTATAAACAACATTCGAAGTAATTATCGCTAGCTGCATGTTCGATATAAGGGTGTATCTTTGCGAATACAGTAGTTTACATATATTAGCATGTCACCATGAAAGAGCTTCTAACCGCAACTCTAACAGCACCAACCACACTCAATTGATTCATCGCTGGTCTTAGCTCTTTACATTGTGTATTTCTACAGCTTGCTTCCATTTGAACACCCACAAAATATGCTGTCTGAAACCAAACAAAGGACACAACAATCAGTGCACTGAATGTCTAAGCTGCAATGTTATTTTTTTTCGTAATATAATACCTAATCATAATGTTTCATGCTCAGATCAAACAAAACAGTTGTTTCAATCTTAGATGTCAAAATCAGGTTTTGTATAGACAACAAAAACTGATTACCTTGCCTTAAGCATTACGAACTAGTGATATATGCAGAAGATTCCAAAATGTGCTCTTGCCTTTTCTGTTAGATAAAAAAAATGATCAGCTCAATAGGAACCTTAGAAGCATGATTCATTCACAGAAAACGATTTGAATAAATAAGACTCCAACCTGTAATTCAGCATTTGCATTGTGCATTATTGTCCTTTTAAGATGCATTCATTCATCTAAACCAAAAACAAAAACCATTTATATTTCAATCCCGTGGGAACTACCATTATTAGTTAAGTTAGAAACAAAATAAGTACCTCGTAAAGAACTGAAAAACTGGTATCAACATCACTCAGAAATCTACAGTTTTGTCCCAACACTTCCTGTCTCTTGTAAACAAAATCAGTAGTTTATATTTCTGTCTGTGTGATCTCGTGTTGTCTGAAACTTGTAGTTCTTCTTTTTTATAACCTTTGATTATAATTTGATATTGTACTTATGTATCTAAAACTTGTGGTTCTTCTTTTTTGCAAGCGTTGCTGAGTACAATAATGGGAAATTGAAGTTTTCTTTTGTTCTATCGCTTGACAGGTTAGTACCATCTTCTTTTATAGTTGCTAAAATTGAAGTGCATGTGTTATATTCATTTTTCTGTTACTGGCATTATATAAAATGAACTGTTTTAGTTTAGATAATCAATTTGTTAGTACAATATGCTTTAATCATAATTACTATGTCAATTTATTCTAATCACTATGCATATTTTTCGGTGTTTGATTATCGGATGTTATCACATCAATCTCTCTTTGGTTCTGATATGCAATGCTTCTTTTCTGTTATATTCATCCTTTTCTATGTATTCGGTAACTGCGTTTTGAATTGATGATGTTTGTTTTAAATTTGTTAATCTAAATTTTCAAGCTATATAGAATGCTAGTTAGTGATATAATCAGCGTCAAACAACTACTATTATATAATCACTCTTTATCTTTTGTGTGATTGATTGTCTGATATTATCTGATGTATTTTTTTAATTCTGATATAGTCATGAAAGGCTTTTATCATGATAAATTAAGGTTATATAAGGTTAGAAAAAAATGATATTGGCCAAGGACTGGGTGCATCTTCGCAAGTATGAACATTTTGTGCATGTTAGTTAGGCATCAGTTGGTTTATGGAGTCTATCAAATTAAGTTTTTGTTGTTATTATGCTATGAAGAGCGGATCCTACCTATAAGAAAGGGGCTACAGATTTCGTGAGAGTTGTTAGTGCAGCTTTAGGAGATACCAATTTGATTATATGTCCCTGTGTTGACTGTCGCAACCTAGCTTGTCACTTAGGCAGTACTGTAGTCGATCATCTTGTAATGAAGGGCATGGATGAGGCTTACAAGATTCAAACTGATTGGTTTTACCATGAAGTAATTAACTCAGCAGCTGAAGGTGAAAGGAAAAAGAAGCAATGGAATGATGAGGTTTTTGAATTGTATGAAGTTGCGGCTTGTTTGGATCAAGATTTTGTTAGTAAGGGTGATTTAGATGAGATCGTCCAGGATGATGATGGTAAGAAGGGAGATGACTTCTTTGCAAGACTAGCGGATGCTGAACAACCATTGTACTCAGGATGTGCAAATCATAGCAAGTTGTCACCTATAGTAACCTTGTTCAGACTTAAGACTCAGAATGGATGGTCAGATAAGAGCTTCAACGATCTACTAGCAACATTGAAGGACATGTTACACAGTGAAAACGTTCTTCACGCCTCATTGTACGATGTGAAGAAGTTTTTCAAATCCTTTGATATGGGTTATCAAAGGATTCACGCATGTATAAATGATTGCTGCTTGTTTAGAAACAAGTACAAGAAGTTTGATAACTGTCCAAAATGCAAAGCCCAAAGATGGAAGACCAACATACAAACTACTGCAGTAAAAAAAGGTATGCCATAGAAGATATTGCAGTATTTTCCGGTAATTCCTTGACTGAAGAGGATGTTTCGATTCGAGCAAATGGCAAAAGATCTAAGATGGCATTTCAACAACAAAAGCACTGATGGAAAGCTGAGACACCCTGTAGATTCTATCACATGGTCTCAGATGGATGACATATACCCATCCTTTGCAACTGAAGAAAGGAACATGCGTCTGGGACTCTCAACAGATGGATGCAATCCATTTAATATGAAAAATACCAATTATAGCTCTTGGCCCATTCTATTAGTCAATTATAACTTGCCTCCTCATTTATGTATGAGGAAAGATAACATAATGCTTTCCCTGTTGATACCTGGTCCACAACAGCCAGGGAATAGCATAGATATCTACTTAGAACCATTGATAGATGATCTCAACCAGCTGTGGATGAAGGGAGAGTTAGTGTATGACGCGTACTGCAAATCAACTTTTACTCTTAGAGCAATGTTGCTTTGGACGATCAGTGACTTTCTAGCCTATGGGAATCTACCTGGATGCAAAGTGAAGGGCCAATTGCGTTCTCCATTATGTGGAAAAAACACCGATAGTATGTGGCTTAAGCATAGAAGAAAGCATGTCTATATGTGTCACAAAAAACATCTACCACCAGATCATACTTTCCGTTGAAAGAATGCGTGGTTTGATGGAAAGGTTGAGAATAGGAGAAAGAGTCAAATTTTAACAGGTCAAGAAATTTATCAAAACCTTAGGAATTTCAAAAATGACTTTGGGAATTTGAAAAAAAATATGCAAGGAAGAGAAAAATGTCTGATTGTACTGAAGTATGCTCTGGTAATGAGGATGAATATAGTATATCAGGAGATGAGGAAGAGAAAGATGTGGAAGTGGATTCGGAGGAGTTATCCAGATAGAAGAAAAGATCAATTTTTTTAGTCTACCATATTGGGAGGTATAATCTATTGTCTCATATATTTTCATATTATATCAATCATGCTCTGTTTTTTGTTTACTATATATGTTGGTTAGGAGCTTCCACTAAGGCAGAACCTAGATGTAATGCATGTGGAGAGAAATGTGGGTGCAAGTATTGTAGCTACTTTGTTGCAAGGTGGGAAGTCAAAAGATGGTCTGGCTGCTCGTAAAGATTTGGAGGAGCTTGGTCTGAGAAAGGATTTTACACCGTAGACTTATTGGAATATGAGCATACCTTCCTCCATCACCTTGCAACTTGTCCAAGAGTGAGAAGAATATTTTCTGTAAGCGATTGTATGACTTTAAAGGCCCAGATGGATACTGCTCAAACATTTCGAGATGTGTATCATTAGAGGACTGTAAGATTGGAGGGTTAAAATCACATGACTATCATGTGTTGATGCAGCAACTCCTACCAATTGCGCTTAGAGGTTTGTTGCCAAAAGGTCCTAGAGTGGCAATCACACGACTATGTGCATTTTTCAACCACTTATGTCAGCGTGTAATTGATATGGAGCAGATCCTAGGAATGGAGGCTGAGATCGTTGAAAATCTATGTCTGTTTGAAAGATATTTCCCTCCAACCTTCTTTGATATCATGACTCATTTGAAAATGCATCTAGGACGGGGAGCTCGGCTGGGTGGACCAGTCCATTTTAGATGGATGTACCCATTCCAAAGGTATTATATTTATGTTTGTCTTTATTACATTGTTTAATATTTACTAGCTTTTTTTGGCAAATTGATACACACTTGTCAGGTACATGAAAGTTCTAAAAGATTTTGTGAGAAATCATGCAAAGCGTGAAGGTTGTATTGCTGAGTCATACCTAGCTGATAAATGCACGAAGTTTTGTGCTGATTTTTGAAAAAAAACAAGTGTGGAGGAAAAACTGGATAAACACACTGAGTACGAGAACAATGCAATCTTGGAGGGTCGTCTAATCTCTGCAGGCAAGTCAATTAATGATGTCATCCAGAATATGGCTGTTGTAGAACCGTTTGTAGAGTAAATCACAATAGTTAAATATTTTTATTTATGATTACTAGTAAAGTTAGTAACATACTGAATCCTTTCATTTTTTTTGGGCATTTACAAGTGAGCACCTGCAATATCTTCAGGTAACCAATGGAAGATGTAGACGAGATGCATCATTCTTATGGAGTATGCATACTCAGAATTTTGCGGCTTGGCTAAAAGAACAGGATAGTAAAGTTTCAAATCATTCTGAATTTATTTATAATGACACGTTTATGCATACAATATGTCTCTAACTTTTAATTTTTTTTTGAAGATACCTCTTGATTCAACACAACATGGGGAAACGCTTAGGTGATTAGCATATGGTCCACGTAGCTCTGCTAGGTCATATACAGGTTACATAGTGAATGACCAGAGGTTTCGAACAATCTTAGTAGATAGGAAAAGTCAGAATAGTGGGGTGTTATATGAGACAATAGCAGTCTGTAGATCCAGTGCGAAAGACAGCAACCAAGTTTCTGCTGTAGTATCCTACTATGGAAGGATAACTGACATTCTATTATTGGATTACAATGCCTTTTATGTTCCATTATTCTAGTGTCAATGGGCAGTGTTGGGGAATGGAGTGAAGATAGATGTTGATTTCACACTAGTTAATTTAAATCATAGTCAAGTTTCTTTTCTAAAGGATCCATACATATTAGCCTCCCAAGCTAAGCAAATCTTTTACTCTAGGGAAGACGAGTCATCAAGTTGGCATGTTGTCATGAGATGGTCTTCAAGAAGATATTCTGGTGAAGACATGAATGCAAAAATTGGTCCACTACCATCAAATCTTTAACTGGATATTGACATAGATGAACCTGAAAATGCTCGGACTTATTGTGAAGGAATATATGTGTGAATGCTTCTTAATCATTATCTATTTTAGTTGCATGCCTTTGATGTGTTTGATGTCTGATTGATCATTTTTTAGTTCTAGTTGCATGCCTTCGATATTTCTAATGTCTGATTGTTCATTGTGCATTTTGGTTCTGTTAATTTCTTGTTTTTTTGTTTTTTGTTCATGCATTGCGTTGCAGAATCTAAGTTTGACAAAATATTAATTTATTTCAGGTGAATTAGGATGGTTCGTGGTGGAAAAAAAAGGGAGGAAACAGAAAAACAGAAAAGAAGAGTGATGATCAGCCAGAATATGTGGAACCAGTTGAGCCACAAAAAGTAGAACCAGAACCACAATTACAAGATGACCATGAGAAAGAAGATCAGCAACATCAAACTCAAGCAGATACAGGTCAAATGTTGAAGGAGAAAGTGGTTGATTATGAGGAGCATGAAGGCGAGCTTGTATTACTCAAAGATAATTCAAAAGCAGACAAGCATAATCGTAAGAGAAAGCGAGAACCAACCAAGATGAACTACATTAACAAGGATCCAAACATGAGAATCCATGTAGATTATACTGCCATGGGAGAACCTTATGGTGATGGTTCTATGAAGCTGTCATCATACCTAGGTATATTGGCACAGGAACACGTTCCTATCACACTTGAGCGTTGGACAAAACTTCCTGAAGAGTCGAAGACACTTCTCATGAAATCCATCCAAGTGATAGATTCTTTTAGCTTTCTGTTCACTAAGTTAAATATTTAATCCATCTGTTTACATTTTAATTTACTGTTTGTTTTTGTGAGATACTATAGGCTAGGTTTGACGTAGATCTAGACATCCATAGGAATGCACTCCTTACGCAGATTAGAGGTTTGTGGAGGTCATCAAAATCACACACTGTGAAAGAGATTCTTGAAGCTGATCATATCCAACAAAGGATGGATCTTTACCCTACTAATGTCTCTCCATTTGAGTGGCGTAGATTTGTGAAGCAAAAAACCAGCCCCGAGTTTAAGGTAACATTTTCGAATTGTGATATAATAGAGATGAGATATTAGTTTACATATTAACATTCGTCTATTAGGTTGTGAGTGATAGCTATAAGGAGAGAAGGAACATGCATATTCCTCATACCTGTAGTCGCAAAGGAATGGTTAGGCTTACACAACAAATGGTAAATATACTATATTTTGGATTTGTTTAATTATTCTGTTTCTAGCCTAACTAATGTCAAATACCGACACTTTATATTTGAATATTTATGTGAATATCATAGAAAAGTGAGAGTAAAGACCCATCAGAAGTAGATAGATTACAGGTTTGGATCAAGTCACGTACCAAAAAGGATGGAACTCTAGTGAATAATCAGGCTGCTGAGAATGTAAGTTCGGAATTTTGTAATGTTTTGATTTTTTGTGTGTTGTTCTATCAAGTTGAATCATTTGAATATGTATCTTATGATCTGCAGAATAAGGCAACTGAGATTGTTAAGAGTGACTCACAATCGAGTACAGCAAATCTAGATGCAGATTCACTAACACAACTCTTAGGCCCTGATAATCCTGAACGAATGAGGGCAATGGGCAGAAACATAACGAAGACCAAATTAGCTTGTTTGCAAGTGAATCTAAAGTGTATGAATGACATGCAAGATCATCAAGTTAAGTTAATACAAGAGGTCAGTGAGTTAAGATCTGAAATTGCCAAATACAAGGACCATGTAACACACTTGTATATTTAAGAATAAGAACATGAGTAATCCTGAAGTAGTATATGATTTTGTGATTTTAATTTTATGCATATTACAAAAACAAGAAGCTGAAGTTGGTGAAAACTCAACAGCGAAAGTACGAAGTCTTATCTAATAATTAACAGTTTGACATTTATTTAGCAAGTGTTCTTTCTTAATTTACAGTTTGACATTTTTATGCCTAACATACATTTTGTAGAGTGTGAACAAGAAAGCACAGCCAAAGTGTCTCTTGGTTGATTGGTTTGAGGATGGTTCTTCAACAAACGTTGCTGAGGGGCGTATATATTCTACTAATTTGTTGGAATTGGTGAATGACAGTCCATTGGGCCCAACCGATGTAAAAGTCTTGGTTGAAACTGCTATAGTACTAGAAGCAGATCTCTAGAGATCAACGACTAAGATGTTCATCATCGAGGATGCTGTTGGACAGATGGTTGCATGGCCAGCAACAAAGGTGATTAATCTTGAAAGTGGGCAAGAACAAGGAGACAATACCCTGGTAAAGTTTACTTCTCTGTCTCATATTACATAGGTTTATAAGCTGGTCATGCATTGATGAATATAAGTTATATTGTTATATGACTGTGTTTGACAGGATCAGAGCTCAGATCATAACATGAACAAATGCAAACTGCTAGATTTGTCTACAGATAGTGTAATTGTTGCTGAAGGACGTTGGGAGTCGAAAGAACCAAAAGGTTTGGTTAATAGAATTCCAATCGGATCAAAGGGAGTTAAAGTATTTCTGGATGTGGTTCATATACCTAATACATTTGTATGGAAGCCTACAATGGAGAAGTCACACTTGGAAGATTGTTTGAACTCTTTTGTAGCATGGCCTGTTAACAAAATTGTCTTCGAAAACACTACTAGTGCAACAGGTCAAAAAACTCCTTTCTGTAATTCTGCATCAACGTCTCAACAAATTTCACTAGGAAAATCAGCAGCAACATATCAACAATCTAATGCAAAGGGATCTAAATCTCGTGATGCCACATCTCCAGCAACAGGTTCAAGAAACTCAACTCTAGCTGCAGTTTCAAAAACGCAAGTTGAGAAGTCTCAAATAGCCATAGAAAAATCTCCAAAAAAGAAAACTCAACTAGCTTCACAATCCCCTACTCGAAGATCTCCGATAATTGTTTTCTATTGGTTATATAGTTTTTTCTGGATTAAATCTATTAGTATGAAATGCTTTAAGATGGTTATGAAGTTGCTTCTGGTTTTAATTATCTATGTATTCAATTGCAAACATGGCAGTGTAAACATGGCCAAGAAGTTATCAAGCAAAATCAGAAGTGCATGTTCATGGATATCAAAGGAGGGAAGCGGGTTATTGCAGAAGGACGTGTGCATTCAACCGATCCATGGAAAATGGTCCACTGTGTTCCCTTGGTGGCTAATGCCTCTAGTGTGTGGGTTGATGTAGTGAAGGTTGATGATGTAGTAGTTTGGAGGCAATCAGAGGAAATGATGATTATTAAAGATGCACATGGTTCACCTATTGCATGGCCATTGGATAAATTGGTCTTCTATTGAAATTTATCACAACTGAGGTAAGTGTTGTATATAATCCTGGTGCTTTTGTATTAGATTTTACTGCAGTTATCAGAAACTGATGTAAAAAATGCAGATTGTTGCAAGGAATGAAAAACCTTTGGTCCAGGTTAGCTAGTTTTTATTAATTTAAGACTAGGCTATCTAAACTTTTAACTTGTTGTATTTTCATGCTTTGAGACTTTGTTATGTATGCTGCATGGATCTGTACACTTGACTGATATGTTTGGTGGTTAATCTCAGACTTATGTTTATTAATGACTTAATTTCAATATAATAGGTTTAAGTTTTTATATTATTCATATGCAGAATAGTGTATTTTGGTAAAAGAAAAGTGTATTATGACAAAAGAATAGATTACTAAATATACCATAGCAATTTTACATTAGCAATGGAATAATGTTTACACAACATAATTAAACGCTATAGAAAACAAAGTATAGTGTTTATAGACACTTATTGTATGCACATATATTATAGCTCAACATATGAATTGTTGAGTAATAAAAATGTCTGATCAAGTACGGTATTACAGCATTCAGTAAAGCTATAGTACAGTGTATTACCACAATAAGAAATTGCTATTGTAGGATGAAGTATCATAGCACAAAATATGAACTGTTAATTGTTTGATACGAAAATATGAAGTGCTATTAAAAAACAAATAAGAACTGTTAGACATTGCTATGATATAAGAACATATCACAACATACAAAAATAGTGCTATCGTATGGATCACACCTACCATAACAGCGGCGGATATAGCATTTATTAAAACATTATGTATTACATACTATAGCTTTTTTTCGTGCTAACAACGTGAATTTTTTTTGTAGTGGCTCAATAACACCGATGAACGCTTGTTCATGCTAAACAACATGGTTTGCTCAATAACGCCAACGAATGTTTTTTCAGGCTAAAACAACATAAGTTGCTCAATAACACCGACAAACATTTGTTCATGCTGAAAACAAAACGAATTGCTCAATAACACCTACAAACGTTTGTTCAGGCTAAACAAAATTCTACTTAGTAACGCTGATAAACGCATGCTCTCGCAAAAAAAAATGTCTCAATTAACGCTAACAAACACATGTTTTTAAGCAAAAGGACAGTTTAGCAACAACATCAAACGCAAGTATTCGGTAAGCCAAAAATGAGTGTTACTCGATAACACCAACGAACATATGAACATTATCAAAGCTACCAATATTAAGATACAATAAGAACTTTGATTAAGGATATATATTTCAACAAAAGGAGAATAGCCTTACAAAATATCTTAATCAAAAATAAAAAGCAAGATATCAAAATAAACGAACACCCGTCCGAAAATAAGCCGAAGTCTTAAAAGATAACAAAAAACAACAAATTTCCTTTTTTTTTAAAAAGAAAAGTAATGTAGCGTAAAGAGGCAAATCAACCATTCGTGTGTTCGGCGACTTCTTTATCTACTTCGTCATCTTCCAAAACCACACCTTCATTAACAATCTGGTTAGGATCATCAGCGACCGCAGCCCACATCCGCCTGACGAACAACTGTAGCGGCATCCTCCTCAATCAAACGTTAACCGATGTCCCCAATATTCGTGCCATGTACTTCTTTTGGAACATCATCGGGCGCAACATGATTGTTTAGAATAGCAGAATTGGACAGAGCGTTAGGAGAAAGGGGAAGTAGATCATCATGATACAAATAGAATGGAGGAATCGCTTTAACCTAAGCATCATACGTCTTTACGTCTTCTTCCATAAAACTAATCAGGTCCTGAGGTACTTTGTAACCCAATTTGGTAAATGCAACTTTGAGACTGTTTACTGTACCCGAACATTGGTTTAACATCGAAGAAGGTTTCTGAACTTCATCAAGGTAAATAATTTGTTTCCTTAGCCTCTCCAAGCGAGAACGAATTGGATCCATGGACGAACATAGTGTTTCAATCTCAGATTCAGAAGAATCAAAGAGTTTCTTGAGCCGATTACCACTTGTTATCACCTTCTTGCGGTCTTCTTACAAAGCTTCGAACTCTGATTTTTTGTTAAGAAGCTCATCCCTTAGGTCCGCAGCAATCACAAAATCTTCACTCTTGAGATACTTCATTTATTGATTAAGTTCTTCGATCTGTGTTTGAAGCAAAGCATTCTGTTTCTTTTTGTTCTCAATTTCATGGAGCACTTGTGGAGAACCCCTGTTGTCTCCAGAAGATGACGTTTCTCGAGCAGCCTTAAGACTATGCTCATAATGAGCAATCATGCGATTCAAGTCAACATCACTCTGTAAAAAAGAAAAGGGGTGAGGAACACACGATATGCATCAAAAACCGAACAAAAACTACATTAAAATAATCAAACAATAGAGTACTGATAAACGAGTTTACCCTGTATCATACTACAAGTGCACAACAAACATAATAGTATTTAGGGATCGAATTCCTCAGAGAACCAAATCACACTTTCGACTTCTATCAAATCCCAAGCTATATCAATCAAAATCAGAGAGATAAATACTAACAACTTAAACGTGAATGTAATCAAATAACTAAAGCAATCGAATATCGGGTATTTATTCGGGAGTCAGAACTCTTGTCAAGGAAACTATTCAGAAACTAATCTAATCATATTCTCGGCTTGAGCATAAATAAAGATGAACCAACTCTCGTTGAATCTACCCCTCTACTAATAATCTAAAGATCCTAACTCTCGTTGGTTTCAGATTATAAATAGGCTTTACCGTTTAGGTTCAATTACCCACAGCCCAACCTAACATCAACCCTTGTTGGTAGTAAAGGAATTGCTCTTCTAATCTAGTTCTTAACAAACTTCTGGAAAGTTAACAACCTAAAATCATTGACTAGGTGATCAAGCTAATCTATGCATTAAAATCAAGTATTAGAAGGAGAATCTTCTATTCATCAATCCTATTTGTTCCCTAACAGTTGAATTCTAAAACCCTAGAACTCCTAAATCCGATCTAAGATCTACTCAGATATAGAACGATGAACCAAGTAAATCATGATGAACTGAAACTGAAATTGCATAAGAAATAATATTAAGGTTCAGCAATTCTTCTTAATTGTAAAGAGATCTTCTCCCTAGCTTACAAATTCAAAAGCAGCTGTAAAAATCGTTCTCCAAAAATTCAAAGACGACTTGCAAAAATAAAATAGTAAAAGAGTATTTATAGGTCTCAAAAAAAGAGCTAAAAAATCGTGGAATAGGTTTCTTCGAAGGGCATTAATCGATCGATCTTGGAGATGATTGATCGATCCTTGAATATTAAGTCGATCTCTTAGAAGCCAAGTCGTTCTTCAGATCGTACGCATCCTCTTTGTAAAAGAACTGATTGATCAATCCTTGTGTTGATCGATCGATCCTCGCTCTCGTGGAAAGTACCAGAAAACGCTTCAAACTTCTCCAAAGTCCACCTTCAAGCATGATTCCAACTCCAAACGTTTTTGACCTAAAATCTCAATAAAACGCAGACAAATTTCCTAAATATAATCATAATAACGAGCTCAAAACCGACAAAATATGAGGAACATCAATTCTTCTAGACTTAGTTTCTTGCTTGTCCTCAACCAAAGAAAGCAAAGACTGTAGGAAGATCACATCTCATCAGACAAATGACTCCCTCCAGATCATGTACATCAAGTCCAAAGTGATCACAAGAGCATTACTTATCAGAATCTAGACCACCTTGTACTTCCCCTAGACCTGGCAAACATAACAATCTCGCGTCACAATTCAAAACAAACAATAAGATTCTCCATACTGACTTCCTAATAAATCTAAGTGTAGTCTTATTCGAGGAAATATCGATCAAAAGGTGAAAAGTTCCTACTTTTACTCTCTAGACTACATTCAATATTATTTCATCTCTCTCTCTTTTCATAAAACCAATTCTTCGTAGGTTTGCTTAGGGTATCCTTTTTTTACTTGGCTGATTCTTAGGTAACTCAAGGATATACATGAGTTGCTTCATTGGAGTTTCCCTCGATAAGCTAGTTAGTAAAATGAAAAGGATTACGTCATTGGATGTATCCTCAGAAACGTCCAATTCACTTTAAAAAAACTTGCAGCGTCATTGGGAAACTTTTATCCTAGGCTAACTTCATGCAAAAACTTAAATCGAGTACCATCAGAATTTTGCTTAAAATGCCTGAAAATGATGAAAGAGAGAAATAGAACCAGACTTACAAGGAACATCTTTCATTGAGTAAAGAGAAGGAACATACCTGATGTATTACCAATTCCCTTGACGAGAGGATTAAGTCAGGTTAGGTGTGAAATCAGCATGAAATCCTCTCAAAGCTGAGATGAATGTGCTCTAAAACTGAGTGTTGCTTTGTCTCTAAGTTTTCCAATAGTCTGATCGATTCCTGGCAAATGCAAATCAAGCGATATTGAGTCCAGGATAATGCTGAGAAAATCAAAAATCAGATGGTTTAATGTAAGTCTCAAAAACTCAAAATACAGAAATAAATGCTAAGAAATAGTCTGAAAAATCGAGAATGCAAAAGAAATAAAAACAGAAAATGCGTTAGTGAATAAGTGTTCTCCTCCAAACTTACTTTACACCATCCCGGTGTAAAAATAAACCAGAAAGAAGACACAAAAACGCATAAGAAACAAAAGAAAGCAATAAATAGTCTAACAAAAAATGAAAAGATACTGAAACAAAGGTAGGAAGTAGCCGAGAGGCTACTCAAGACTCTGGCTGTCTCGATCCCCTGGTGCTCTGCGACGTCGAGGGAAACGATGCTCTAGTGGCTGATCGTCCTCATCATCATCATCTGACCGATATCCAACAACATCCGGTCGACTAGTAGGTGCGGTAGGCATAGGGACAGACTCATCTCTCTCAGCTGTAGGTGCACTCATACACAAAGAAGCTAGGATCTTCCTCAAAGTATCCCAAATCGTTGGTTGAATTGATATCTTCCTCCTCTCATTTTCGACCTGGTCAAACTTAGTATATCAAGCAGCTTAGTAACATCTTCAAGGATTCCCATCCGATGCAATGTCTCATGGCAAAGGAACTTCGTCGGGATCAAGGTGTTCGTGAGAAGCTGATCATAGAAGCTCTCATGATAACTCTTCCAACCATCTCCTTCTTTTATATTCTTATAAGCTGATGTAGTTTTGACATAGGAAGGAGTGTCCCTGTTCGCTACAGTATCGACGAAATATGTCTGTTCCAGTCTTGGCCAAGGTAAACTCTCACCAAATTGTCCGTGTCTAGGTGCATCCTTATGTTGTTGCGATGACTGACCACACTGAAGATTCGAAGATGCTCTGACCTTCTTTGTAGGCTTCTTGGGATTAGTTGATGGCGTTCGAACCATCTGCAATGAAAGAACAGAGACATAACAAAAAATATGAGTGTGTAATCGAGAAAATTCACAAGAATTTGAAAATTTAGACATACAAATGGGTAAGTGGTTCGATTACTAATCTAGTAAACAAGATATACATCCAGCAATACATCAATCCAACCACAATCATCAAAATCAAGTCTAAAAATTCCCAAAATTCTCTAAAAATTCTCCTTCAACCTAAAAAGCAATCTCTAAACGAAATTCAATCATCCAAACAGTAATAGGGATTCGAATTCAGGTAAGAATGAGGTATATGTATTAGTTAATTGATTAAAATCAACAAGAAACCTAATTCCTCTTTACCCAATTCAAATTTCAAAATCGGACCTAAAATTCGAATTTAAAGAACATACCTTTGCCAATCCAATTAAATAACAACAAAATAGGATAGAAGGTGAAAACCTAAGCAAGTTAGGCTTTTGAATCGTTAAAAACAGATGAAAAACGAGAGAGAAATCGAGAGTTGAAATTTTGTGGAATGTAAAATTTAAAATTTCTCGAAATTTAATCTGTTCTTCGCGTTTAAGAAGACGAACCTGGACCATGGATTGATCGATCCTTTAGTTGATCGATCTATCTCTGCTCTCAAGAGCAAAGAACGATCGATCCTTACCTTTTATGTCGCGTGATGGATCGTGCGCAAATGTTTCCCTTTTTGCTCGATCAATCCCTACCTCCTAAGTCGAGCGACAGATCGGGCGCTTCTTCTCACCATATTGCCCGATCATTCCCTACTTCCCAAGTCGGGCTACAGATCATGCGCTTCTTAACACCCTGTCAGTTGATCGATCCATACATCTTAACTCGGGCGATGGATCGTGCGCTTCTTCACTGTTTTATTGCTCGATCGATCTGCTCATGTCATGTCGTGTTAGGGATCGTGTGGTAAGTCTTATCTCCTTGGATCAGTCGGGCTATGTTTGTTTGGTCGAGCAGCGGATTGTGCGCAAACTCATTCAGCTCATTGATCGATCGATCATTGTGTGGATCGATCGATCGGTGCTCTCCGACAGCTTTCTACTTTGAACAAAAACACAAAAACAAAAACTAATGTAACTAAAAGAAAGACGAAAAACAAACTACCTAATAGTGGGTTGCCTCCCACTCAGCGCTTTTTTACTGTTATAGCTTGACTCGGATGCCATTCAGATGGCAGAACTGCTTGAGTGAGGTTTGCTCACTCCTTGGACACTAATTTCCTCAATAATGAACTTCTTCAGTTGTTCATCTTTCTTCTGGATTGTTCTTCCTGAGGCATCCAACAATGCAACAGTTCCATCTCGGCATATCTTCTCAACCGTGTAGACTCCAGAAGTATCAAAGCTAAAATTACTTGCAAAAACTTTGATAACCAAACCCTTAACATCATAATTGCAGAATTTGTCAAGACGATAAAGGATACAAGTGTCTTGACGTTCAGCTGAGTCCTTCTCCTGTTCACAAAGCAACTCATACTCCTCATTACAGTCACTGTCTTGTTCATCTCGTTCTGCAACCTGAACCGACGATTCAGTGCTAACTTGCTTTCCTTTACCATCTCTGGCACCAGCTGTGTTGAGGAATGGTCTTCCCAATAAGATCGGAACAACTCCTTCTCTCGCCATCTCAACAACAGTAAAGTCCATTGGGATTTTGACCCCAACGAACAAAAAGAGAAAATCAAAAAGAAAAATGTAAATGACGATATAGACTTGAAATTGTAAACAAAAAACCAAAAGGCAACTAACATTTCCCCGGCAACGGCGCCAAAAACTTGATACAACGAATTTTAACTCTATATCCTACTGCAAGTGCACAACAAACGTAATAGTATTTAGGGGTCGAATTTCTCAGAGAACCAAATCACACTTTCGACTTCTATCAAATCCTAAGCTATATCAATCAAAATCAGAGAGATAAATACTAACAACTTAAACGTGAATGCAATCAAATAACTAAAGCAATCGGATATCGGGTATTCGTTCAGGAGTTAGAACGCTTGTCAGGGAAACTATTCAGGAACTAATCTAATCATATTCTTGGCTTGAACATAAATAAAGATAAACCAACTCTCGTTGAATCTACCCCTCAACTAATTATCTAAAGATCCTAAATCCCGTTGGTTACATATTGTAAATAGGCTTTATCGTTTAGGTTCAATTACCCACAACCCAACCTAGCATCAACTCTCGTTGGTAGTGAGGGAATTGCTCTTCTAATCTAGTTTTAGTTCTTAACAAACTTCTGGAAAGTTAACAACCTAAAATCATTGACTAGGTGATCAAGCTAATCTATGCATTAGAATCAAGTATTAGAAGGAGAATCTTCTATTCATCAATCCTATTTGTTCCCTAACAGTTGAATTCTAAAACCCTAGAATCCCTAAATCCGATCTAAGATATACTCAGACATAGAACGATGAACCAATAAATCATGATGAACTGAAACTGAAATTGCATAAGAAATAATAATAGGGTTCAGAAACTCTTCTCAATTGTAAAGGGATCTTCGCCCTAGCTTACAAACTCAAAAGCTGCTGTAAAAATCGTTCTTCAAAAGGTCAAAGACGACTTGCAAAAATAAAATAGAAAAAGAGTATTTATAGGTCTCAAAACAAGAGCTGAAAAATCATGGAATTAGGTGTCTTCAAAGGGCATTGATCGATCGATCTTGGAGATGATCGATCGATCCTTGGATATTAAGTCGTCTCTCAGAAGCCAAGTCGTTCATTAGATCATGCACATCCTCTTCGTTAAAGAACTGATCGATCAATCCTTGTGTTGATCGATCGATCCTCCCTCTCGTGGAAAATACCAGAAAACGCTTCAAACTTTTTCAAAGTCCATCTTCAAGCATGATTCCAACTCCAAACGTTTTTGACCTGAAATCTCAATAAAGCACAGACAATTCACCCACTTCCTTGAGAGATTTTTGTGGAGGATTCTTTGGATGATTAGAATCCCTTCCCCTTTTCTTAGCTAACTCACGAATACGGCTTTGAGTAATACATGGGCAAACAGTTGTTTGGTAAATAAAAAATATGTAATAAGCAAAAATTCGAATTATGTAAAGAAATAGACCGATATAACTAGCAAACGCACCTTGATTACACCTTGCTCTTTGCATCTAATTAGACAAGCTTCTAAAACAGCCAGGAACCACTGATGGGATAAATCACATATACAATCAACATTTGTTTGGAATGTTGGGTGTAACGAACGACCGACGGGATGTTTTATCAAAGAAAAAAGGAAGTAAGAAAAAGACTAAAATCACACCAACAGATGCACTCCAAAGATTCCGATAAATTGATCAAACTCAGCAAAAGTGGCTTGTTAACTCGAAGATAGAAAAATTGAAGTCTCCAATTGTACAATTTATTTGGGAGGCCACAGATGATCTCAAATCTAGAATTCATGCTTAAATAATAAGATAATCTAGTAGTTTTTGCAACGAAAAAGAAAAGAAACTTCCTCCAGAAAATGATAGTCCACCACAACATCACACGCGTTCGCCAACTCCAAAAACACTAGCATATTATGAATGGAGGTTGGAGCTATTTGGGAGAACGCCATCTTACAATCATCACAGTAATCAACAAACAGACGTGGGAAGGGGAGGTGGAGACCATAGACAAAGAATCCCTCATAAACATAGACATAACCCGATGGAGCACGCCATGGATGTTTGTCAGGGGTTGGAATAAGAAAATCAACCCCAGCACCATTGTACTCCTCAAATAAACAAAGAATAGACTTTTGGTACTCAAAGTCGACAAACCAACGAGAGAATCTAACCATGCCGTTAAACTACTACTCTCTCTAATCTTGCGTTTAACTGCCCTCGGACGTACCTGAGAATTATAGAATGGATGATTAGAAACTACCATTTCTTCTATATTACTTTCACCTTTGTGAGTGGCAGAATCGGAAACCAAGAACCTAGACGGCTAACCCACGCTTGGTATGTGCGGATACAACATCGGCCCTTGAATAATTGCTTCCTCAAATTCACCAAGCATCACCTTCATCTCAGCATATTGATCTTTTTCGACCTCGTTCTCAGAATTAAAAGCAGAAGATTGACGAACTGATACCCCACGTTCATCACCATCAATTTTGCGATATCAGATAACAAGGTTTTTTTGGTCTATGGCTATCAAATCATTATAGGGTAGTGGTAAGTAGATGGATTGTCGAACCAATACTCGGAGATACTTGCAAACAGTCTATCTAGTACTAAGATCTAGTTCAAGCAACCTAACATTCTGTCACAAAATTAGGCTAATATTTAGATGAGCTCTTAAACTAGCATATGGGACAAATTACACTATATGACAAAATAAAAACAGAGCAAGAACATTCAAAACAGGAAAATGATCATAAAACAGAGCAAGAACTAGGAAATGAAATAGACTATGAAATTAAGCATGAATCTAGAGGATAGGGAATGGGTGATCGGCGGTTAACTCGCCGATCCAACACCACCGAGCTATATAAAGCGAGCTCTAAACCGAGACAAGCTCGATCAGCCCACTCTCGTGGTGAAGATCCCTTTCTGATCTGGCAGATCCATTATGACGTTAGCCGCGATCAAGCCGGATCCAAAGCATAAAGTCCGACCTGGTGTTTAATGACCGATCCACATGCTAGATTTCTCTTCAGCGGATCTAAGCCATCTCTCATATGACACTTTGGTCTCCGATCCCCTTAGCGCTAGCTTTGGGGTTTCGGCCCGAATCAGATCTCTCTTGATCAGGGAGAGATCGGCATTAAGCTCGGTCATATGAGAAGATTTTGGATCAAATCCATATTCGCATGGGCGAGTGGATCGGAGATTTCCCCTCC
>OVBA01001894.1:0-38815 GCA_900406435.1 Lepidium aucheri
AATGGAATTGTTTGGGCTTGACACTTCATATAAACGAAATTTTGACTTAGTAAAACATGGGCTTTAAACGACTTTGCTAAAACTTGTGTAGAATTTGAGAATTTCGGATTTAGGGTGTTACATCTTATCTCTTGTTTTACGTAAAACAAAAAACGAATATTTCAAAACAATTAAACCCTTTTGTCTTTTCTTCTTTCTACTGTGTTATCTTCAACAACACAATTATTTATACGTTTTTTTACGTTAACGTATACGTGTAGTTATTTTTGTTTATTTCCACCTTGCTTGCATTTCTTATTAACGTTTCTATTACGTCTTTAATTTATATTTAATTTTTCTTTAATTATAATTAAATTATATTTCATTCATCTATTTCCCTTCTACTAATTCTTAATTTTTCTGTTTATTCATAAAAAATTATGGCATCAAATGACGATATCTTAATTGTCGATTCTGACACCAATCTCATTGCATCTAAGCAGACTAATGAGTAGACACACCCAGGGAGTGGTCCGCCATTATTTGTGCAAGAACTCATGATTCCTAATGTCATTGTCACGCCTAAAAAATTCTATGGAGCGGATATCAATGAATGGCAAGACAAAATGTTGTTCTTTTTTACAACATTGAAATTAGCACAATACTTAACCGAGAATAAACCTATGCTTCCTCCAGATAATACCGACCCACTCACTTTGCCTAGTGTCCATGCATGGGACTATGGTCATTACCTATGTAATGGGTATACCAAAGCTCGTTTGGAAGGATCTCTTTTTAAGGTCTTCCAAGAGTACAAAACCTCCAACTCTCTTTGGGAGGTCTTGGAAGGTGAGTACAAGTCGTACAATGTTTGCTCTGAGAAATTTGTTACCTGCAGATTCCTAGACTTCAAAATGGTGGATTCAATACTCAACATGGAACATGTTCATGAGTTTCAAATGCTTGTACATGAGCTTGCAAAAGAGGAGATGAAAATCTGTGAGATTTTCATTGTGAATTGATTTATCAAGAAGTTACCACCAAACTGGATTGATTTCAAGTGGTATCTCGACCACATGCAAAAAAAATTTACCTTTCTTAACTTTGGTATCAAGGCTTCAAACAGCGTCTTCCAAACGTGAGAAGTCCAACTCATTTATGGTGGCTCCCATTGCCAACATGGCCGAGTACAACCATAAATGTAAGAAAAAGGCCGGGCCTCTTTTTGCTGGTTCCAAACCATCAGGATCTAAGGCTTCCCTTGGTGTTAAGAAGACCAACAAGAAGTTTGTTGGAAAGTACAATTATTGCAAGAAGCTTGGCCATAAGACGAGAGATCATCGCTCCTGTCTCAAAAGAAAAAACCAAACAAACCTCACAGAGGTGGATTTGTGTGTGGTTGTCATGGAGACGCACATGACTGAAGAAAATCCAATGAAGTGGTGGTATATCATAGGTGCTAATTTTGGGTCTATTTTACTGTATATAAAATTATATATATAAAAGTATCATTATCATTGATAGTAAGAGGAATTGAAGCATTATGCTTGATTTCTCGATGAAAATAAATATGACCAACTGTGGTTCGAACATATATACAAAAAGTCAACGCATGTATGTGTCAATCGGGACTTGTTTAGTACTTACAAGAAGTACACAATCGATGAACATCTTTTGATGGGCAACGTCTGACACTCCAAGATTAAAGGCGCTGCAAGGTGGCCTTGAATATGACATTGGGCATGGAGGTTACTCTCTCCAACGTGAAGCATGTACCCGACATGAGGAAGCATGGATTTGATATCAGTTTTTCATCCAATCCAATTATCCTAAGGAAGAATGGGGTGTTTATTGGGAAAAGTTATGCCTCTAGGGTACTAGTTAAAATGATTGTAATGAATGTGCACTGTAATGATGTGGCTTCAACCTCTTAAACATTTTGTAACCGTTTTTTGGATAATAATAATAATAATAATTTATTTGCTTATGTGGTTGAGTCTTATAATAATTAGTACATGTATGTAGGACATGTAAATTTTAAATTAATTGAAAGATTAATGAATTTCAATTTCATTCCTAAATGTCTAATAAACAAAGACGAATGTGAAACATGCGTTTAAGCAAAACTCACTAAAACACTATCACCTCAAGTAGAAAAAAATATCAAACCTCTGAAACTAATCTACACTGATATGTGTTAATGTCAAATTAGTTCCTAGTCAAAACAGAAAAAATATTTTGTAACGTGCATAGACGATTATACAAAGTATTACTATGTATATATTTTACATAGTAAAGACAAAGTTCTGAAAATTTACTAAAAACACAAAGTTGAACTCGAATTACACACAATAGTTCATAGTGATAGAGGAGGCGATTATGATGGTATGTTCAATGTTTTATTGTCGAGAAAATGGCATTAGCCATCAGACTATCGCTCCCTATGGCATTACGAAAGTCAAAAACCAAACTCTAAAAAAGATAATGAACACTTTGCTCTAAGAATCTCATACACCCTAGAATCTGTGGGGGGGAGCATTGCTCACATCAAACTACATTTGAATAATATACCATATAAAGCTATGAGCAGAACGCCTTCCAAGCTTTGGAAAGGTAAAGTACCATCGTACAAATACCTCAAAGTGTGGGGGTATCTCGCGAAAGTTTTTATACCACCTCCTAAAAAGACCAATATAGGTCTGAAAACCGTGGATTGTATCTTTCTCGATTTTGCATGCCATAGTAGTGCTTACCGCTTTTTGGTATAGAATTCCAATATTTCTGATATCCACAAAGATAGGATAATGGCATCTCAAATAGTTTTTTTCGAAGGTGTTCCTATGTAGGAAAACCTGCTACTAGAGTACATTGTGATAGTCAATCAGCTATTTCTCGTGCACATACTCTATCTAACAGTAAGTTGTCATCTTTGTCGATGATACAAAATCATCAGACATTTGATTTTGATTGGTGTGATCAAAATCGATTACATTTGAAAAAGCCTTGCAAGAGCCCAAATGATAAAATGTCTAAAGCAATGTGTTTAAAGCCTGTTGACACAACAAATATATGATGGATATCCAACTTATACGACTGGAGATCCTACGAGATAGGTTCAATAGGACAACTAAGTCACATAAATTCTTATCAAAACACGACAATACCATTCCTAAATGACAATCATCGTGCCTAGCAATACGCATTAAGGTTAAGCAATGCTTTTAATGATCACAATAGCTTTGATATTCAGTGGAGTCGCAAATGCTACTTCTTAAAGCAATGCTATTACATGAATCACCTAGTGAGTGTGAAATGAAGTCGTTTCTAGGATAATTTATTCAGGAAAAGTTCTCTAAGTTCACTCATGAAATTACCAAGCAAGTTCACGGCCACAATGAACACAATAGAGAATCTATTACTCTACGAGAAATAACAGTGTCTTATGTATGTTTTCTTGGTTTACATAGAAATATGGAAGGTTCAAGACATCATGTTCACTTTCTGGCCAAATAAACCCGACATATATTAACTATGACGGGTTAAAGGTTGAAAAATACTACTAGCTCAGACACAGTGCATTTTGTTTGAACTCACTCATCTGTCTAGTCTTTCATGTCTATTGAGTCAGTCCAGTCTGTCGTGTCACTCTGTTGAGTCCATTTCATTGTTAGTTAATCTGTAACCTACTATGGTTGGAACTATTTTCATTCATGTGGCGGATTGTTGCATTTATAATTTTTAATATAAGATTATCATATCATTTTATCAATGAAATAATGATTTTTTGAGTATTTTGATTCCTTGCAATGTGCACTATTTTTTAGTTTAGTTACATCTTAAAATTAAAGAAAATGCAAGTGATTTTTAGCCTATCTAGGAATCGAGTCTCAGGGTCTATATTATGTAAAAACTTGGCTAATAAGCCGGCTAGGTGTGGCTCAATGTTGACAAAAAAAATCAAAGAAAATTTAAATGAAAATTTATTAAAATCAAATAAAATAATTTAGAATGATTTATATAAATCATATCCAATTTCAGATGGGCTTGGATGAATAAATAGATCAAAGACCCATTATGCTCTAAGCCTAAGTGGCAGAAAGCTTTAAATCCATAAGGTCCATTTGTTTAGTGAGTAATTCGGATTGTGCTTTGTTTTCTGGCCTAACTCGGATCAGGCCTATGAGGCCCACTTAGCCAACATTTGTCTCACATTCTTGGGATAACCATAGGACTTCTGACAGCTAAAATTTCTTCTTCCTTGTAACGTTGAATCTGAAATTAATGAGATAGATTCTCATTAATTTTGAATCAATGACTTAACTTAGCTGGCTTGAATCGATTCTATATAAGATCGAAAGGTTCAATGAGTTTGACACTTGGTTTTCTCATCTCGTTTCTTGTTAGTTTCTATTTTTATTGTTAGTTCAAAGTATAGTTAATAGGTTCGTATATTCCATTATTTGATGAGGAAATTCTGGTCTACGATAATTGTATCCTTGTATTCAAGTCTCTTTAACTTTTTCACTGTGGGAGATTCATTAGATTCAAGAAAGAGATTAGATCTCGCTTTTATCAGTCTCTGTTTTTTAAAGTTATTTTCAATTTTATTGTTGTACTAGATCATGCCTCATACTATACAAGAAATATATTCTTGTGAAAAATTAATATATATTTTTAGTTATTTTATTTTTTTGTAGTATTTATATGTGATATTTGTTTTCTTTTATTTATTTTACTATTTGATCAATATATGTAAATTTATTAATTATATATATATATATATATTTGATATACTAAAAATCAATTTAGAATGATAATTGTTGTTGTACATGAATTCTATTTTTTTGGACTATGTTAATTTAAGTTTTGATGCATTATGATTTTCATATATAACATTTTTAACTCGTGTTATTTAGATTTTAGACACATTCATTTATGTTTTTAGACATGTATTCATTTAATTTATTAGGTTCGCGTTCATTTTGGGTTTGAAACTCATATTTAATTTTATCAATATGACGTACTGTCAATTATATCTACATAATATATCCATTTGCATTAGCATTTAAATTTTTAATAAATACATATTATATTATTATGTGAGGTTGTTCTACTATTTTTTTTTAATTTTCATGTAATTTATTTTAATTTTGGAATTTATTTTTATCTAAAGTTATAATAAGTGGATTTCTAATAAATTTATAACTTATAATATTTTAATGTATCTATATTCTTAACAGATTAATAATGTTTTGTTTGTTTTGACGAATTAGAGATATGCTTTATAATTTTTCTGAAAATAAAATTAAAAAATATCTAATGATATCCAAGACATAAGAACATACGATTTCTGAAAACCATATTTTTTTTGTTAAAAGATTTTCTATAGATCAAAAAGGAGTTTAATTATAAAGCTCCAAAGATAGTAAAAACTATACAATCGAAGATCTGCCCAGAACAATAAAACTAAAAGTGGTAGAGAAAAGAAGTAAAGGGATTAAGTTGTTATGAGAACCAGGTGTGAAGGATGGGAGTTCCACTGTTAGGCTGAAACCTTGTTCCTAACACATAGGCCAATTAGCTTAAAGAAGACGGTGTGCGTGATTAATTTACCCTCATGGATTTATCTATTTTTTTTCACACCACAGTTCATAGATAGTTGCTTGTCATGCTATTTCTAAAGTATGTTTAGTATTAGAGGAGGTAGAGGCATGGGGAATCCAGTCTAAGATGTAGTTCCAGGTGAAGGGGGTGGAAGATATGTGGAGCTTTTGAATGACAAGTGCCCAGACCGCACTCGAATAGGTGCATTAGAAGAAGAGATGAGACCTAGATTCAGGTTGAGCGAAGCATAAAACACATAAAGGGTCAATCACCAATCCCATGAGATAAGGCGATCTGTAGTTGGGTTCCTGTTGTGAGCAAAGAGCCAGCAGCAAAAAACATGTTTAGGAACGAGTTGCTTATGCCAAACCTGAGGAAACCAGTTCACTAGAGGTGCTCTGATTTTGATGAAATCTCGGATATGAGGATGGAGAATGGTGATGGGGACCTCGTGGAGGGGTTAATCCATGATGAACGATCTGGCTACAAGGAGGGGGATATCAGGGTGAGTGCTATGGCCAATACTGTGAGCTTGTCGGATCTAGCAGGCGGCAGTAACCAGCCGGAGGGTGTGATAGCTTCAAACACTTTGGTTTGGACTGAAATTTCACACTCATGGGTCCGGATTCTCCAAAGAAGGGGAGTAATGGCCCTAGAGTAGTCCAGTTGTCAAATCAGAAGGAGGTTGAAACACCATTTCCCACTATAACCTGAATGAAGTTGATGGTGATTGGTCTTAGTTTCAGAAGCTTGTTAAAAGCCCAAGGGAACTTTGGAGAGGGAGGGAGTTCCTAGAAAGACTTCTGGGCTAGATACCTGCAAGAGATCCATGCCACCCAAATTAATCTCTTACAGAAGAAGATCATCCATATAAGTCTCAAATTTGCAATAGTACAAGAGTCAGACTGTGGAGGCCTAATCCTCCTTCTTCTTTAGGCTTTGATAAGCTATTAATCGAAATTCTTGTTGCATGTGTAATATCTGGATTGCCTTTCCAGAGGAAGGCAGAGGTGAGGCTGTTTATGGTTTTCAAAATCTTCTTGGGGAGAAAAAAAGCAGCAGACCAGAAGGAGATGATTCCTGCTATTACCGAGTTTAAGAGTTGCAATCTCCCTGCATAGCTCAAGTGCTTTGTTATCCAGAAGTTTATATTTGTTTTGATTCTCTGGATAAGGGGTCGAAAGCTATAACTGATATCTTGCAAGAGGCTAATGGAAGACCAAGATACCTTATAAGGAGAGAGCCGAGAGTGAGACCACATGAGGAGGCAGTAGATATTGTGGTTGCGTTTGATACACCTGAAGCGAATAACTGAGTCTTTGAGAGGTTTACTGCTAGCCCAGAAAGTTGTTTGAATTCACGTAGAATTTTTATAGTAGCAGACAGGGCGGAACGATCGCCTTTAATGAAGATATGAAGACCATCGGCAAAACATAGGTGTCTTAAGCCAATACCTTCACAGCCTGCATGGTAGGATAAGTCTCCTTGTCGGGCACCCGAGTCCAACATCGCAGATATAACATTCATTGCAATGACAAATAGGGTTGGAGATAAAGGATCTCTCTGCTTAAGTCCCTTGGCGCCTTTGAATCTACCGGATATAGAACCATTTATACTTACTAAAAAGTGAGGTGAGCAGATGCAAGCACGACACCAGTTGGTAAAACTATTTGGGAAGTTGAGAAAGCTTAGAGCTTGAAGAATGAAGTCCCACTTTATAGAGTCAAAGGCTTTGCGGAGGTCAATTTTGAGCGTGACACAACGTGAACTGGCCTGTCTGTGATATCCATGGAGTAGGTCCACAGCAAGCAAAATGTTCTCGGTGATTAAGCACCCTTTCTCAAACGCAGTTTGATTTGGCTGAACAAAAGAACTGAGGAGGGGTTTAATACGACTGACCAAGAGACGGGAGATGAGCTTATATAGTGTAGAGTAGCAGGAGATAGGGCGGATGTCACAAAGCTGTTCCGCTCCTTTCTTTTTTGGAATCAAGATTAGGAGAGTGGAGTTTAGTGCAGTAGGCATAAAGCCTAAAGGAAAGAATTGTTGAACTACAGCAACAAGTTCATCTCCCATGATGCCCCAAGTTGATTTGAAAAACTCTGAAGTAAACCCATCAGGACCAGGAATTTTGTTGTTTGGCATCAAGAATAGTGAATCTTTAATGTTAGCTGCAGGAAAAGGTGCTGAAAGTGAGCATTGCTGGGCAGCAGAGATTGGACGCGGGGAGAAGAGACAGATTTGGAGGAGCTGCTGAGGAGAAAGTGGGCCAAGGGAGGATCCGAGCAGGGAGGAAAAGTATGATTCTGCTTCTAGATGAATGGCTTGAGGTCATTGAATTCTCTCCCTTGTTGCATTAAGAAGGGATCGAATGCGGTTGGTTGAGTTGCGTGCCATCATAGTTTTATGGGAGAAAGTGGTGTTTTGATCGCCTTCTGCTAGCCAGGAGATACAGGAACGTTATTTGAAGAAGGATTCTTCAATATCACGAAGATGAGACCATCTTGTAAGTGTTTCCTGCTCTAGTTCAAAGGCACAAGCAGATGAAGAGTTTAAAGACTGCACCCACAGAGTTTTTAGAACCTCATTAGCTTCAATCACTCGTTTCTTGATGTCACTCTAGTGGGATTTAGAGAGGGATTTAAGTGGCCTCTTTAAACCCTTAAGTTTGAAAGCAAAGGAAGCGAGGGAGTCGACTTCATGGCCAGCAAGTGTCAAAGAGTTTGCAACCGTCTCAAGGAAGGTGGGATTTTTGGTGAGGTAATTATAGAACTGAAAAGGTTTAGTCCCAAAGGACGGGGCGGGAGGAACCAGGCGAATGAAGCCAGGAGTGTGATCCAAGATCTCGGGAGGTTCGAAAGAGACACAAGTGGATGGAAAACAGAGAAGCCATTCTTCATTAACCAAGCAACGATCGAGTTTTTTAGCCACCGGGTTCAAAGGCTGCTTGTTTGACCAGGTGAAGGAGGGTCCAGTGAAAACAAGATCAAATTGACCAATGCTCTAAAGAAAGTCCTTAAAGGAGGTCATAGCCTGTGAGCAATGAGATATGTTGATATTTGAGGTCTCAGCAGGAGTAGTGATTTCGTTAAAGTCGCCAGCCACCATCCAGAATTTGTGATCTAGATTGAACTGACCAAAGATGTGCCTCAAGTGGAGCCATAATTGTACCCTGTCATGTAGGGAGTTGGAAGCATACACAAAGGTGCATACAAAGTCTGGTACAAAACCATTAGAGAAGCAATAAATGATGGTTTGAGTCGAAGATTCTAGAACAGCTGCCATGATTGAGAGCATATGAATATCCAGATACGACCTGATGAAGCTGAAGAATGATTGGTGATTGAGAGATGATTTGGGAAGATCATTTGACTAATGTGAGGTATGTTAACCTCCTGTACTTTAGTTTCCAAAAAAGCTCCGAAAGAAATTGAACGAGAACGTAACAAGTCCCTTATTTTCGGATGTTTTAGAGGATCGTTCCAAAAAGCTCCATCTAACATTCCAAAAAAAGCTATTCATAAAATTAGAGGGAGGTGCCTCTCTGAGAGGCAAACAATAAGGCTCTTTGCCCCTTTCTTCGAGCTTTCTTGCAAAAAGCACACGAGAGATCGGTAGCTGGGAGAAAATCATCAAGAGATTTTGGTGGACGATGAGTGATGGGGGCAGAAGAAGCCAAAGGGATTGTTGGTGGGATGGAATCTACTTTAGAGGATTCAAAGTTGCATTCTGTTGAGGAGCATGAGTGGGAGGATGGAGGGTTGGATGCGGCAAGACTGGGGGAGTGGTAGGGAGGGAAATTAGTCTTGGGTTTTGGGGGAGATTTGGGCGGAGAGAGGGAGTGGGGTTTGGTTGGGAATAGAGGAGGCTCAAGAGCAGAAGTAGGATAAGGTGAAATCAGGCAGGGAGGAGGAGGAAGGACGGGCTGCGGTGACATAGGAGAGAGAGCTAGAGCTAGATCAGCCTCAAGGACTAGAGCTTGGTCAGGTTCTGGAACTGGTGCTTGGTCTATCGCAGGATCAGAAGAGGCGTCATTCGAGACAGGTTCCCTCGCTTGTGCGGGTTTTAGGGCAGAAGGCTTCTTTGGACCCCTGATAAGTTCTACATCAGGACACGTATCTATAGCATGACCAATTTCGTAGCATGAAGAGCAAAGCGGAGGATGGCAGGGGTAGTCTACAGTAACCGTGAGAATAGAGCCTTTATCACATTCAATCTCTAGGATCTTTAGGAGCTTTGTAGAGAGGTTGACCAAAACCTTAACTTGTGCAGCAGAAATGGATGAGAATGATTTCACATCAAGGGGGTGGCCAATGAGTGAGCTAATATAGCTTATTCCTTCGTTTGTGAGGAGGTCAAATGGGATTTTAGAGATATTTGCCCAAATGGGAGCTAGTTGTAGTGATGCTGGATTGAGGGAGAACCCAGGCTTCCATTTCGAGATAAAACAGTAGATTTTCCCATGTGCCAGAGAACTTGCTGGAGTGCAAATCTTCTAATTCGAGGAGATGGGATATGGATGAGGAAAGCGTTTTTTTGGAGGTGATGAACAGAGACACACTGACAGTTTCCCCATAAGAAGTTCAATACAGCTTTAATCTTGGCAATCGAAGGGGGCTTGTCGTAAAAGAGACCAACGATGTGGTTACTATGGAGCTTTGCTCCTCTTTCGAAGACCTTGTTCGGGATCTTAATGCGTGGACATCCTGAGGGAGAAATTGAGGAGCCTTCAACTTTGTGAAGGAGTTTAGCATTATTTTTTTGCACATATAACCCACGAATCTTCAGACGGTACATAGGAGGAAGAGGCAGGGAAATGCAGAATTTGCGAAAAAGGGTTAAGGTTTGGGGAAAGGGGTTTTGGGGAGGGACCAAGGGGCGAGAGATTTGCAAGGGGTCGGGAGGGGAGGGGAGGGAATCGTCGGGGAGGGGATCAGGGAGGGGAGACGGCGGCGATGAAGGATGCTCGCAGACAATGGAGGACATGGAGGCTCGGGGATATGATTTCTTTCAAAGCTGTAAAAGTTTTGAAGGTATTTCTATTTTTGTTCATTCCTGAAAACCATATTATATAGAAATTTTTTTATACATGCGAGAATACAAACTATGATTATTTGAATAAATCTTATTTTAAATCTTATAAATCATTTAATTGTTTTAAATGGATTGTCAAAGTCAATCAGATTTTTAACTTTTTTGGACTATATCATGAGTTCAAAAAAAAAGTTGTTTATTTATTTTCTTAAATAGATAATAATTTCAGTTATTATGTATATATGTGATTGAAAATTATCTCAAATATTCTTCCTGTATTATCTTGAAATAAACTAAAAATATCATGTGATTATTATTTTATTTCATTTTAATAATTTCCTATTAATAAATTTGTTACAACAATTTCCTAAACTAAAACAGATTAATATAACACAATGTTTAAGTTAATATTATATTTTTATTATATAAGAGATTTTTTGGTTTTGATTAATCCGAATTTGGATTTGTAATCATGTAAGACCACTCTAAGTGACGTCGAAATACTAGGACTAACACTTTCAGCAAAGAGATCTGCACAGCTACCAACCTAGCAACCAGAGGCATTAAAAGAGGAAGATGTCAAATATGTGGAAAGGAGAACGAGATGATTAATCATATCTTATTCCAATGCTTTTTGGCGAGACATTTATGGGTTTGAACTTCAACACCCTCACCGCGAGGAGCATTTGAATCTCATGGTTTATATCATAACATCTACCATGTTTTTTTGTAAGGCTCACAATAATGATCAACTAAAATGATCCAAACACTTTAAAAGAATCAAACCAGCCAATAAATTTAAGAACAATTTAAGGAAAAAAATGCAAAACTTTGAAATTGTAGTATAAATAACTTGCATAAATAAAGAGGTGAAGTCAAGAGACAACTCTTTCTCTTCAATCCAAAAATGCTCTCACATTGCGGTGGTATTTTAAACCTTTGAATCTCAGTATACAATCACTAATAAGACTATAAAAGTTTTACTCTTTTATAAAATCTACAAACCAAAAACACTACTCTATACTTTCTAAAAACTTACTTTGTGGAGAAGAAGATATTAACTTGTTTTTTTTTAACTTTGATCAAGAGATCAAGACAATATATATGGAGTCAAGGGAGCTATGAACGTCAAATCTTTGCAATTACTTTTACATAATTATGAGATGATTTCTCTTCCATGGCAAAGATTTGACTTTACATCGCAATTGCCAAGTTCAAAAATGAACTTGTCGGAGCATAATGATATGGTCCTTGTCATTTAGGAAAGGTCCTTCATCAACACTATTTGATGAAATTTTCATTCAATTGTATATGATTCGTATATTGTTTATTTCTTAAATGATTGTATAGTCTTTGGCCAATTTAAAACCATGTAATAAGAATGACAAGGCAAGGGAAAATATTCATTCCTTCATGGTAGAGTTATGCTCCTCGACCTTCTCTAATTCTATTATATTTTCTCTAACCTACCATTTTTCTTGTCATTCTCTTCTTTCTGATCTTCTTACCAACTTGGATGCTCTGTTGTAGGATCAAACTCTTGTATTGTACTTTCTCAACGGGTTAAATGAACGTTTTGACAATATCATCAATGTCATTAAGAGCAAAGACCATTTTCCTAGTTTTTAAACAACAAAATCGATGCTTAAAATGGAAGAAAGTTGCGTAAAGAAGATCACAACAACCTCTTTGCCTCATCACACGGATCACTCCTCTTCTTCAACAGCTCTCCATGGTTGCTGACTCCTCACGTACCACAAATCACACTCAACAACAATGCTCCACCTACAACAATCGCGGCAATAGGCGTAACAACAGCACTCGTTTTCGTAGTCATGGAAATAATCAGCGTCAACACTTTCTTAACTGGGCCTTCAATCCTCACTGGTCCAGCCCATTCCCACAATGGTGAAATCAATTCAACCCTTGGCATTCAGTTCCCGTTTTTGCAGTCCAATCAACATGGTCGTGGTGTTCTCGGACCTCGTCAAGTGCACACTGCTATTACTGATGCTCAACCAACGACGGATTTCTCACAAGCATTTAATACAATGACCTTAGCTGATCCTACGGCTGCAGATTGGTACATGGACTCCAGAGCCATTAGTCATTTAGCAGCAGTGGCAGGTATCCTTAATTCTTCTCTTAAAGATGACATCTCTCACTCGGTCATTGTTGGTAATGGGTCCAAAATTCCAATTGTCTCTTCTGGTTCTTCTACTATTCCCACTCCATCTCGTTCTCTTGTTTTAAATAATGTTCTTGTTACTCCTCAAATTCTGAAAAATCTTATTTATGTTCGTCAATTTACATTTTACAATGATAATTGGTGTTGTGTTGAGTTTGATCCCTTTGGATTTTGTGAAGAATCTCAAGTCTCGGAAAATTCTGCTCTGCAGTAACAGCTAAGGAGATCTTTACTTTGTCTAGACTCCATCTCACTCTATCTCCACAACTCTCCTATCTTGCTCACTGGACGTTTGGCATCAACGGCTAGCGCATGATTCGTACTATAAACAATGTTATTTGTTCTATTCTTTTTTCAAGCACAACTTTCTCCCGCTTATTGGGTTGAAGCTCTTCATACTACTGTTCATGTTTTGAATATTCTTCCTTCTTCTTCTATTCAAAATCGTGTCCCTTTTACCATGCTTTTCAACAAAACTCTCTCATATAATCATTTAAAAGTTATTGGGTGCCTCTGTTTTCCAAACCAAAATCACCCTAATCTCTCCAAACTCTCTCCTCGTTCAACACCTTGTTTAATTATAGGATATCCCTCTCAACATCATGACTATAGGTGTCTCGATCTTCAGACCAACAAAATAATTATTTCTAAGGTTTATATTGAGTCAATTTTTTCTGCAGCTGTTTCTAACTATTCAAGCACCAATTAGCTGTTTCTTGATCCCATTGACGCACCAATTCCAGTATTTCGTGATATTCTTCAGTCTCCTTCTTCTTCCTCTCCTTCGATAAACACTGAATCTTCCTCCACAACTTCTACCATACCCACTGTTTCACTTTGTCTTCCTTCTAGCACCTCTGTTTCTTCAAGTCATACAATGCAGACCCGTAGCAAAACTGGTATTCATAAACCAAAGAAACAACTTTCTCTTTTGTCTAGAGTTTCTCCTCTAACAAACAGTCACCTTGCAGCTCTTGACGACCCTAATTGGACACCAGCAATGACCGATGAGATGGATGCCTTCTTTAAGACTAGATCATGGTATCTTGTTCCTTATTGGACTTTGATCTCTCTTGTGTTTAGGATCGGACAACAACAAACGTTAGTTTGTTTCTCTCTTAGAGAATCGAATCTCTCTGTTTCTCTCTTTGAGATTTGATCGTTTTTGAAGATAATGACAATTGCTCTCTGTTTTATTTGTACTCGTTAAAACACAACTCTCTGTTTTTGTATATCATGTTTTTGATAAACCAAAATCAACATGCTTTATTAATTATAAACAAGATTATTTATAGTCTACAACATACCTATTCACTAAAGGTTATGTCTTCTAAAAGACATTCTTAAACCTAAGGACACAAACTTACAACACATCTATTCGATTCACACATTTACATAAGTATCTATTCGAAAATATGAAAGCAAACTATAGTTTATACGAAACCCTAAAGTACAATAATATTTATACGAATGATGACTTTTATACGAAGAACTTGATACGAAGAATAATTTATACGAATGGAGACTTGATCAATTCCAACACTCCTCCTTGATCATGGCTTCATCGTGACTCCTAGTTTTTCTCTTAAAGCTTCAAAGCGTGATATGCTTAGAGGTTTGGTTAGAATGTCCGCAACTTGAAACTCTCATGGACTATGCTCAAGTTTGATTCCCTTCTTGCTCAGCTTCTCTTACAAAGTGATATTTGATGTCGATATGCTTTTTTTGACGATGTTGAACGTGATTCTTTCCTATAGCAATTGCAGATTGATTATCATAGAAAATACGAGTCCCTTTTTCAGTCTTGAATCCGAGTTTATTCACTAAGCTTTGTAGCCATATTGCTTGATTTGCTCTAGAACAAATACCAGTGTACTCGAAATCAGTAGTTGACTGAGCCAATGTCTTTTGTTTGCTTGAGTTCCAACAGCAAGCACATGATCCTATTGTGAAGACATAGCCACTTGTACTCTTCTTGTCTTCAACCGAATCTCCCCAATCACTCGGAGAATCCTACCAATTATGGTTCTTCAACTTGCTTGAATTGAATGCCATAGTTTAAGGTACCTTTAACATACCTTAGTACTCGTTTTGCTTCTTGGTAAGGTTGCGTCGTTGGAGCAGACATGTAACGAGAGAAATATGAAGTTGCATACATAACATCTGGTCGTGAAGCACAAATGTATAGCAAACCTCCGATCAGGCTCCTATACTTTGTAACATCTTCAAGTTCCTCCTTTAAGACTTCTTTCTTTTTCCCATGTGATGTTGAAGGTGTTGATAACATCTTGCATTCTTGCATTCCAAACTTCTTCAGAAGCTTCTTGGCATAATTTTCTTGTGAATAAGAATATGCCAATCTCGTTTTGGATTACCTCAATGCCAAAAAAGAAGTTATGTTCTCCTAAATCTGTCATCTCAAACTCGTTCTTCATCTTTTTTTTGAAGTTTTTGATTTTGTCTAAATTGCTTCCTGTGATTATAATGTCATCGACATACAAGCTAACCACCAGGATTTCGTTTTTACCTCTCTTTACATAGAGTGCTGCATCATTGATGCTTCTTTTGAATCCATGTTTGATAAAGTATCCATCAATCCGATCATATCATGCTCTAGGCGCCTGTTTTAAACTGTAGAGTGCTTTGTGGAGTTTAAGAACTTTACCTTTGCTTCCTTCTTATAAATCCTGGAGGTTGTTCTATGTAGAACTTCTCTTCTAAATCGACATTTAGGAATGCAGACTTCACATCCATTTGGTAAAGTTTCCATCTGTTTGGAACAGCAATAGCCATAATAGTTCTTATCGTATTATACCTTGAAACCGGTGCAAACATTTCAAAATAGTCCACTCCATATTCTTGTGTGAATCCTCTGGCCACCAATCTTGCTTTGTGCTTAGTGACGTCTCCATTTGCATTAGTCTTTAACTGAATGATCCATTTGACACTAATCACGTTTCTGTCACTCGGTCGTTCAACGACACTCCATGTTTTGTTCTTTTCTATCATATGCAACTCCTCCTCCATGGGTTTTAACCAATCTTCATTCTGTCACTCGGTCGTTCAACGACACTCCATGTTTTGTTCTTTTCTATCATATGCAGCTCCTCCTACATGGCTTTTAACCAATCTTCATCTTGTAATGCTTCTTCTAAGGCTTGTGGTTCTTCAGCCATCATGAGACATACCTCACTTATGAGCGCTTCTTCTTCAACTTCAGTTGTTAGTCCCATTAAATCATTGATAGCTCAAAATCCTCTAGGACCAATCGAATCTTCTCCTCCTTTATTTTGACCATGATCCGTATTTGAAATTTGAAGTTGATTAATAGCATTACTTGGTCTATTTGATCATTTAGATCATCTCATCTTTCTTGTTCTCGTGTGTTCATCTTGACATGCGGTAGAATAGATTTCTCTTCGGTTTTCTTACTATTGCTCCATGTCTTCTTCTCACAGAAAGTAACATCTCTTGAAAATTCGACTTTCTCTTCATTCACCAAGTACACACAATACCCTTTTGACTTGTTGCTGTAGCCTACAAATATCCCTTGTTTGGCCTTTGCGTCGAGCTTTTTCCTCTTTTCATCCGGTATGTGTATGTAACAAACACATCCGAAAATTTTCAATTGTTCAACACTTGGTTTCTTTCCACTCCATATCTCTAATGGTGTGACTCCTTTATCAAATGACTTTGATGGCTATCGATTTTCCAAATATGTTGATGTTGCTATTGCTTCAGCCCAAAACTTATTTGGTAAGTTCTTCTCCTTGAGCATCGATCTTGCCATCTCTACAAGTGTCATGTTTTTCCTTTCAGCAATACCATTTTGTTGTGGAGAATAAGAGTTGTTACCTCATGATGTATGCCACTTTCTTGACATAGTTTCTTGAACTTGTTTGAGAAGTATTCTCCTCCTCCATCGGTTCTTACTCTTTTGATCTTCTTCTTCGATTGATTCTCCAGAAATGGTTTGAACAGTTTGAACTTTGACAGCACTTAACTTTTGTTTCTCATAAAGTAGACCCACGTCATCTTAGAGTAATTATCAATGAACATAAGGAAATACTTATTTGATTTCAGTGATTCACTTTGCGTTGGACCGCACACATCCGAATGAACAAGTTCTAATGATTGCCTTGTTTTGCTTTGCGATTTATTTGGAAATTTTTTCCTTGATTGCTTTCCCATCTCACATGATTTGCATACATCTCTTGGTACTGTAAATTTTGGAAGATCTTCTACTGTCTTCATATTCTGCATTTGTTCCATCTTGTTATAGTTTACATGACCCAATCGCTTGTGCCATAAAATCGTTTTCTCTGCTTTTTCTTCGTATGTACATACATTTCTTCACTTGATCTTTTCCACTCAATTGGAAGGCTTTTACCCTTCATCTTAACGTCCATGATCTTACTCCTTTTTGAGTCTTGGATGATGCAGTTTTCATTCTCAAAAATCAGTCGATATCCATTGGATATCATTTGAGAAACACTTAGTAAATTCCTTGCCAAATCGGGTACATAGAGGACGTTTTGATGATATGATCTCCTCCTTTGTTAGTCGACACTTGTATGTCTCTTTTTTCTTCAGATATGACTTTACCACCATCCCCAATGCGAATGGTTATCTTCTTGCTTCGATCCAGATTGATGAAATGTCTTGAATCTCTTGACATGTGATTGGTACAGCCGCTGTCCACAAGCCAAGATTCATCGCCTGAAGTTGAAGTCTCTTTATCTTCAACGACACTAAAGAGCATGTGACACTCATCTTCACTTTCACCATCAAATTCTTCTAGACTTAGGTGTGCTCTTTCATTCTTCCTAAGTCGACAATCTTTTGCTATATGTCCTGGTTTGTTACAAATATAGCACTTCTTGTCGTTGGTTGCACTTCCTGTGAACCATTCTCTTTCTTTTTCCCAAAACAATCGACCTCATTGTGATTGTTCATCTTGTACATCCCACACCACATGTTGGTCTTCTCAAGGCGTTTTTTATTTCGCGTGTTTTCTCCTCTTGAGCAAAGCTTTTCTCCATAGAAATCACCCTCATTAATGCAATTTTCTCGAAGACTTAGATGCCTCTAATGCACTTTTAGGGTTCCTATCAATTCTATGACTGAGAGAATTGATAGATCTTTTGTTTGTTCGAGTACCCCCAACGATACTATTGAACCTATGTCGTATGGATATAAGTACCTTTTGAACCACTTGGTAATTGGTCTTCTCTGCTCCATGTACTCGAAGTTGATTGCTCAGGTTTATCAATTTTGTTGTGTACTCGTTGATGGTCTCTCCTTCTTCCATCTCCAGATTTTCGTGTTCTCTTCTCAGGGTTTGAAGATTAATCATTCTAACTTGTTGGCTTCCTTGAAACTCCATCTCAAGAGCATTCCATGCTTCTCAAGAAGATGATGTAGAAGCGATTCTAGGAAAAATCGATTTTGATACTGCACTTTGCAAAATCTGAAGCGCCATCATATCCAGAAGTAATCGGTCTTCTCTTTCTCTTGTTGCTTGAGGCGTGGCTTCAGTGGTTGGAGTCTCTGTGATTCCATTCTCAATTACATCCCACAATTTTCTGGTTTTCAGAATTTTTGTCAATTTGATTTTCAAGAAATTGTAAGAATCTCCATTGAAGATTGGAATAATTTGATGCATCGTTGTCTCCATGTGCTCTGATACCATATTGTACTTTGATATCTCTTGTGTTTAGGATCGAACAACAAAAAATGTTAGTTTGTTTCTCTCTTAGAGAATCGAATCTCTCTGTTTCTCTCTTTGAGATTTGATCGTTTTTGAAGATAACGACAATTGCTCTCAGTTTTATTTGTTCTCGTTAAAAGACAATTCTCTGATTTTGTATATCACATTTTTGATAAAACCAAATCAACATGCTTTATTAATTATAAACAAGAGTATTTATAGTTTACAACACACCTATTGACTAAAGGTTATGTCTTCTAAAAAGATATCCTTAAACCTAAGGACACAAACTTACAACACATCTATTCGATTCACACCTTTACATAAGTATCTATTCGAAAATCTGAAAGCAAACTATAGTTTATACGAAACCCTAAAGTACGATGATATATATATGAATGATGACTTTTATACGAAGAACTTGATACGAAGAATAATTCATACGAATGGAGACTTGATCAATTCCAATATTCCTAAGCCTAATGGCACTGACATTGTTCATTGTATGTTGTTGCTTAAGTGAAAACTGAATGTAGATGGCTCTTTGGCTAAATATAAAGTAAGACTTGTGGCAAGTGGAAAATCTCAAGAGGAAGAGATTGATTTCAATGAGACGTTTAGTCTAGTAGTAAAACGAGTTCGAACTGTTCTTGAAGTAAGTCTTGCACGTGACTGGCTGATACATTAACTTGACATCAAAAACGCTTTCTACATGGTGATCTTGAGGAGACAATCTACATCCACCAACCCTTACATTTTGTTGACAAGCAATTCCCTAACCATGTGTGTCTCCTCAGAAATGCCATGTATAACTTTAAACAAGCTCCAAGGACATGCAACTCTCGTTTTGCCTCTTTTGTTAGGAATCTTGGTTTTGTTTCTAGCAAGAGCGGTGCGTCTCTTTTTGTTTTCAGGAAAGGTGATAAACAAGCTTACCTCCTCCTCTATGTTGATGATATCATCTTGACAACCTCAGTCAGCACCTTCCTTCAATGGATTGTGGACACACTTCAAACATAATTCCCAATGTCTAACTCTAGCAAGCTCAAGTTTTTCCATGGTGTAAAAACAGATTTTGTCAATGGCGGGATTTTCCTGTGTCAACAAGTATATGCAATGGATATTATCAAACGTGCTGGAATGGAGGACAGTAAACCATGTGCTACACTAGTTGACTTGTAGTCCAAGTTATCTGCTGACGAAGGTGATATTGTACCTGACCCTACCCAATATCGACGACTTGCTAGAGCTACAATATCTCACTTTTACTTGCCTAGATATCTCTTATGTTGTTCACCGAATTTGTCTTTATATGCATGCTCCTCGACTACCTCATCTCAACACCCTAAAACAAATAATTCGATACCTTGAAGGCGCTAAATCTCACAGACGCCAGCTGGTTAAGAATCAAATTGATCAACTCAATGCATATTCGGATGCTGGTTGGGATGGATATCTGGATACTAGACGCTCCACCTCCAGCTATTGTGTTTAACTTGGTGATAGCTTGGTGTCTTGGTCGTCAAAGCGGCAACCTAATTCCAGTTCCGAAGCCGAATATAAAGGGGTTGCTAATACTGTTGCCGAGTTGTGTTGGATTCACAATCTTCTTTTTGAACTTGGTTGTCCTCTTCACTAGGCTTTCTGGTGTATTGTGATAACATCAGCACTATCTATCTCGCCCACAATCCAGTGAAGCACCAATGCACAAAACATGTTGAAATTGACATACATTTTGTACATGAGAAAGTGGCTTTGAGGCAAATTCAAGTTCTGCACGTTCCTGCGTCTCTCTAGCTTGTTGATGTCTTTACAAAGGGTTTACAAACTATGCTCCTTGTTGATCTGCTGAATAGTTTCGGAAAAGATCAACAATTAATTCCTTAAAGACTGTAAATTTGAGTAATTTGGTCTAGTTTTCCTCATTTCCGAATTGTCCCTTTATCTTCACCTCGTCTTCCCCTTTATACTCTTTTAGTCTGCTCTTCCTTATTAATGCTGACGAGCTTATTTTTTCCTTTAATGATCATGTCGATCTTGCTATGAATGAATCAGTCCATCAATTTCGCTTACTCGAATCAATTATCATAAATACTATCGAGCTCGTAGGTCCATTAATTTTGTCGTGATCGAATCGCGAGGTGGGCTTATCAAATTGTTGGGCTGATTTTTGTTATGGGGCTTCCCTTAACAGACCTAACCTATTTGGATATCACCAATTGTCCCCCCGATCTTGTCAAATCTCAAAAGATTTAGGAAGGTTTATTTTGATTCTCGCAATTTTCTTTCCCACTTCAATTGATCGTGATCTTGGATTTATTGGACTTAGTGGCCCTTTTAAACCGTCGTCTCTTCTTACTCTCAGCTTGTAGTCTTTTCTATTGCGGTCTAGGTAAGGACTCTTCATATTTCTTTGGTTACTGTTTTTCTTTTCCTATTTTTGCTACCTTTCTCTCTCTTCTTCTGTACCCTCGACTTCTTCCTTTTTTTTCTTCTTCTTTGCTTTCGATTTCCGCCGGTTGTTTGCTATGGCTCCAAAAATATCTTACAGAAATCCATCATCAGCGAAAGCTAGCTCTTCTGCTGGTCCGTCTAACTGTTTGACTTCTCGCTTCCTTCTAGCGAGAAGTGAGTTGGAAGAGTTTAGGGTTAAGTATAAGGTTCCCAATGAAATTGATCTCTATCTTCCTTCGAATTCTCTTCCGGGTTATGTTTCAATTTCTTCCTCTTTGTTCGAATATTTTCTTCTTTCATTCCGGATTCCTGAACCTTTACTCTCCTTACTTAATTCATTGGGTCATTCGTTTAAGCAAGTCGTGCCGAACTTCATGTGTTCCATAATTGTTTCTTTGGTTCTTGCCCATGAAGTTGGCAAGACACTTTTTTCGGGTGTCTTTCTCTAACTTTTTTTTGTCTGCCGAGCTAGAGCTTGCTTGATTTTCTATGCTTACGCTTGCCCGAGGGTTAAGTTTATGGAGTGTCTCCCAGTGCGTCAGGATGGATGGTTTGAGAAGTCCTTCTGTTCTAATCTTTGTCCAGAGTCGGTTGGGGATTTTCCTCGCGACCAAGTGCTTGACTCGGATAGCTCCCTCCATGGTCTAATTTTAGTATAGTAGAGACTCCTTTGCATGCATCTTTTTTTTACTTGCACTCACGATCTTTTATTTTCATCCTTTCATGAGCCGATGCTAGAAGCTGGAAGGTTTTCCGCGCTGGTTAGGAAATTCAAGCGAGCTGGTTGTCATTGGAGCTCGTTTATTCCAGAAAGGGTTCATCGCACTTTCTTTCCTGTCACCAATCTTCTTACATTTCCGATGGCCTAGTCTCCTTCATCTCATCGCTCGAGTCGTCTCGAGTTTTCTTCTCATGCTAGTTAGGTTTTCTTCTTTTCTTTCGCATGTATCATTATTTGTTGTTTTCCTTCCTTTAAACAATTTTGTGGCGCATATAACTTTGGTGACTTTGGCTTAGGTTCTCAACGTTGTTGTGGAGCTTTTGTTCGTGCTGACACACCAAGTGATCGGGGGAGTGGCAAATCTTCTGGATCTCTGATTCGGGATGCTGATGTCCCTCTTGATACAGCTAGTTCTGTTTCGGAGGTGGAGCCTACCGTTGTTCGAATGAGGGGCAAGGAGCCGTGCTCGAGTAGAGATACTCGTCCTTGTCTTTTGCTTGTTGGTGAGGAACGTCCTTCAAAGCAGGCTCGAGATGCTCCGAGCTTGTCCTCTGGTAACCCTCGTCATTCCTGGTCCTTCAACCATACTTGTGATCATCCTATCTTTGAGCACCCGCAGAAGTTATCTAAGTTTCTTCATCGCCTGATTTCACGAGGTCAAGTCCTTCCTCCTTTGGATGATATGGTATCTAAGGCTGGCTACATTGAGCTTGCCAGCGCTCTTGGGACGGTAATTTTGCTCTATTCATGCTTCATTCCTTATTATGATTTCTAAGGTTATAACCATCTTCTTCTTTATAGTTTATGGCTGTGATCAATAGGATGATTGGCGGCTTTGAGTCTGGTTCCCTGAATGGTGTGGATTCAAATATCATGGGCCCATCCTCAAATGTCTTGGCTGACTTGATCAAGATTTTGAATGATGTTGTGGTGGCTCATGATGCAGAGACCGCCAAGCTTCGGGTTGAAGTGGACGAGGCGAGGAAGCAATTAGCTTCTACTCGTCGGGAGGCTGATTATACTATTAAAAATCTTCGTTTCGAGCATCATCAATGGAGGATTTCCCATGATAGGGCCATTGCATGTGCCATTCGTATGAAGTCCAGCTTGCTGAGGAAGCGGTACAAGGATCACTTGGTTGAAGTTTGTGGCAAGTTCAAACGTCTGAGGAGACATTCTGACTACAGGGTCATAAAGCCCCAGACTGACGTTAGGCTTCGATTGGTGAATGAGATGAAGTATGGCGTTCCTACTCTTGATGACTTCTCCCTTGCTACTGAGAAGGATCGTCTTGCCTTGGAGGATTAAAAGGATGATGCCGAGGATGTGTCTGACCTTAGCTCGGCGCGTCACTGTTTCCTTACCAACTCCAAGGATGATTTTGGTACCAATGTCGCTTGTGAGCCCGCTACTGCTCCCGATGGAGACCCGAGCCTCTCAATGGATTAGTGAACTTTATTTCTTTTGTTATTTTGATTCTTTTGTTAGCATGCCTTTACTTTCTTGGCGTGTTTTTCTTTCTTTTTAGTTTCCGGACATTTGTTTATTATATATTTTTTGAAGCGCGTTTTGAATTTATCTTTTATCTGGCAAGTTGTTTTAGAGGGATTGTCTCGTCTTTCTCCAAGAAACTCACTTTATTGATTAATTTATCCCCTTCTTCCTTAGCACTTTATCCTGCTTGACGAGTTGAAATTAGGTGCAGGTTTACTTATTGCACTATTTCTACTTATTTTATCCAGCACGCGTTTTGCTTTGAGCTTGTATCTTTTGCCTTTTCGATCGATTTGAACCGTGCATCTGAATTACTCCTTTCAACTTGGATGGTTTATATTTTCATTAGAGGTCACTGGCTCTTCCGGTTAAGACCTTTCGTATTGTTGGCTTAAAGTCTTCACCTCTTCCTATTTTTCGGTTATCTTCATCGCCAATCCTTAACAAGTAACGTTTTCACTTCCGCTGTTTCTCTCATTTTGAAATTTTCGATAGCTTTTCATTTCTCTCTAGTTATTTTGTAAGAGTTTTTCCTCTTGATCCTCATATTCTTCTAGAGATTTCATGCCCGTGGAATCTAGCACTCGTCCCCTCACTTCTGCTTCTCACTCTCTTTCTTTTAATTATATTGATAATTATGAGTCTGTCTCCGACGACTCTCAGAAGTGTGTGGCTAAGCCGGTGATCTCTCGGTGGAAGAAATCGCGGGCACTTGACGTTGAAGGCCTTGATTCTTTTCGGAAAACTTATAACTTTCTGGAGGATCTCGTCGCTGTGGTCCCTGGTGAGAATCAGACCCCTGAGGATGCTCTGTTGGGATGGGTTTTCGCTTACATCACTAATTTCAGTGACTATTATCTTCGTTTCCCAATTCCTAGTTCGCTTTTTTCAATTCTTCATTCCTTGAATCTCTCCTTCGTTCAAATGTGTCTGTCGTTTCTTTGTATCGTGCTCGCCCATTTGGTTCGTGGTGTTTAAGCGGGCATCCCCATCGGAGCTTTTGAGCTCCTTTGCTTTTATGTTGTCAAGAGTAACCCCGGATCAAAGACAGTTTACCTGTCTAACCACGACAAGCATTGAGTTCTTGATGGGATTCTTAAAAAAGATACGAGGTGGACACAGCAGTTCTTCTTTTTCAAACTTTCTCTGGTGGCTATCATGGGGTTTGACCCCAGTTATGTCCTCTAGAGTTGGAGGGACAAATCTGGTTGCTTACGTGCCTTAGACTGTTCTCCTTCTGCTTTTCTATTTGCAGAGTACCCATCTCCAAAATTTTTGGAGGCGATTGTGTGTCTTCTCAAACAGTTAAGGGACGATGAGGTGCACTAGGATTCTTTTTCTGCCCTCCGGATCAAACACTACCTGTCTCCTGAAGCAATTACTCTTGGGACTCCCATTGGTTAGTTTGCTGTCACCCTGCTCGCTTTCTTTCATTTTTATTCTACTTTTCTCTTGATTATAAGTTTGTTGAGTCCGTAGCCAAGCTGTCTTCTGAGTCTTCTCGTTGCTCTATGCCCTTTTCGCTCGTAAAACCCGGGCCTCTAAGTCTAGGACCATGCCTATCTCGGCTCCCAAAAGGGCAAAGGTGGTGAAGGAAAAAGAGAAGGTTGGACAGGACGACAGTTTCATGTTGCAGGTGACCGAGATGGCTCCTTAACTTCCTCCTTGTTTGCCTTCGGTTTTGGACTCTCAAGCACCTCCTGCTAAACGATCGCGTCAAGATCTACGAGCTAGCCACTCCTCCTCGATCACTCCAAGCTCGGTCGCTTCTGATGTCAATCATCATCTGATTGATAATCCGGCTGAGATTCGCCCTTCTTCACACCAATGAAGTTCCCTTTTTCCCGGTTGACTGAATGTCTGAGAGGGATAAGTTTGAAGCTGCCCTCGTGCTTTAAGCTTGGGTATGCGATCCTCCTTTTTATGGTTGCTATTACGTTTTTTTAACAAGATGACGCGAAAGGATTTCCTTTTCATTTTATTCAGGCTAGCGCTAAGATGAACAATGTTGTGTTCACTCTGGAGAGCAAGCTACTGAATTCTCCTCCCGTCGACCAGTTTGAGCAGCTTCAAACTTCGCACTCAAAACTCCATGAAACGCTAAGGTGCGAGCGGTTTCAGTTCGACGAGAGGGTGAAGTCCCTTCATGAGAGGAAGGAGCTTGCTTCTCAGCTCTCCGCCATTATTGAGGAGAAGGAACTGATGACCTGTGAGATCAAATTACTGAAGGCGTGGGACTCTCGCCTTGCCGCTTAGGTTCATGCGAAGGTGGAGGAGACAAAAGAGCTCGATTTCCGTTGGTGCAAGGTACTTAAATTTGTTTGCGGGAAGTGGGCTCGTAAGGAAGAAGAATGGCTACTTAGCATAGACATCCGCGAGTTCAAGTCAAACCTCATGCTATTGAGGAGTTTGAGTCTGGTGAGTTTAATGCTGTCAAAAAAAGGCAACTCTCAACGGGAAATTTTCTTGTGTAAGGTCAAAGTATAAGGAGGAACCCGACCTGGTTATCGATGAGCTTCCTTTTCTAGACTTATTCTCGGGTGTTAAGGCTCTTGTTTACACCCCTCCCATCGATCTTATAAGCTTCTTTATCAAGGTTTCCTCTCCGGCCCGTGAAGTCGGGGTCACAACTACTATCACTAATGAGCTTGAGAATACTCAGCTCGATGGAACCACTGCTGGCGAGGCTCGGGATGTCGAGTCAGGAGGCACTGTGGAAGGGGATCAGAGCTGAGTTGTTGCGACAGTTTTCATTCTCTCCTGCTTTTCTGTTTATAGAGAAACTTTTTCGGGTTGCCCCTTTCCTTTTTGTTTGGGGCGGATGTAATTGCAACTTTCTCTTTTTTCTAAAAAAAAAATTCTACTTGCATATAATTTTTCAAACTACGAATCTTAAAAGAAAAAACAGTATTATTAAGGGGGCTGGACTCACCTTTACACGAGCTTCCTACGTATTCCACCAATCGTAATCAAGCACCTACGTTGTTCTTTATGATTACATTAAACATAGTAAAATTTTAGATTCATGACATTCCAAGGTCTTATCTCGGTTTTGCCCCTTATGAGGTCTCGTAAAGGATAAACCCTGTCCTTCAATACGCTTAAGATTTGGTAAGGGCCTTCCTAAGTCGCTCCTAATTTCTCGGCGTTTAGCTCCTTCGTGTTTTGGAATACCTTCCTTAGAACTAGGTATCTTTCCTTGAACATGCGGGTTTTTATCCTCGAATTGTAAGATTTTGCTATGACGCGCTGATAATTTTGGGTCCTCACTACCGCTTGGTCTCGCATTTTGTCTATCGTGTCGATGTGGTCCTCTAAGAGCTTGTTGTTAATGGCTTTGCTTTCCATCATTGTTTCTCTCCATAAGCTCAAAATGTTAAGCTCAACAGGCTCTCCTTCGTGGCTCTTCGTGGGGTTGTTCGATATGCCCAGAGTACTGACTGTAGTTCTTCTGACTAAAGGGAATTCTAAGAGTTTAGTTTCTTTTTCAGATTTGAAAGAATTGTTTTGTTAGTGGCCTCTGTCTGCCCATTACCTTGCAGATAGCGCGGTGTTGACAACGTAAGCCTAATCTACAACTCCTAGCAAAATTCATGAACTCGCTGCGATAAAAGGTTTTTGCATTTTTAGTTATTATCTCGTTGGGGATCCCAAATCTATAGACGATGTTCGTCTAGATGAACTCTTGGACCTGAGATCCCGTAATCTGCTGTTACGGCTCTGCCTCGACCCACTTAGTAAAGTAATCAGTGGCAAAAAGGATAAAATGAAATTGTCTCTTCCTGGATGGCTCTAGCGGGCCGACGATGTCCATTTACAGCGCATAAAGGGATATGGAATCAACATTTGTCCGATCTTCTCACTCTAGATGTTTATGGACGGTGCGTGTTGTTGACATTTTTAACACCTCTTTGATTAATCCTTGCTATTTTTTACCATTGTTGGCCAATAGGTACCTTGCCTCTTTACCTTAAATGCTAATGTACGCCCTTCGGAATGTTTCCTGCAGACTCCAAGATGTACCTCGGTGAGGACTGTGGCGGCTTCCTTGTTGGTCGCACATAGCAGGCAGGATCTTGTTATGCTCCACTTATAGAGGCGCCCATTTATAATGCAGAACCATGCACTCTGAATTTTCAGCTTCCTGGCTTACCATTTGTCTTGAGGGGTGATTCCGTTAGATATGTATTGCTTAATGGAGAGCCACCAGCCTAGAGCCGATGTGATCTTGGCTTCATGCACTGACTGATTATCGGTTTCTTCCTGGCTCAGAGTCAAGATTGTCGGAGTCGCTTCAATGCTTGGTTTTTCCAGGTACTCAACTGGAATGATGCGCTTGATGAGTGGTTCCGATGTTGATGCGAGTGCCACCAAGGCGTCTGCTGCCACATTTTCTACCTGTGGTATCCTTTCTAGCTCGAACTTCTCAAACTCTAAGGCCGTTTCTCGGACAAGCTCCAGGAAAGCGTTCATCCTTGCATCTTTGTCTTTGTACACCCCATGATATTGGCTGGTCACTAGCTGGGAGTTGCTATAGGCTTTCAAGCCAGCGAGTAGAGCCTCATACTCTGTTTCATTATTTGATGCAGGAGTGCTCGACAAGCTCGCCACTCGGTGAGGTCAGTCGTAAGCCAAATCCTGATCCGTTACGGGACAATAATCCGTCAACATGGACCGTCCACTGCTCCTGGTTGATCTCCATTTTACCAGGTTCCCTGTAAATCTCGACAATGAAGTCAGCCAAGACTTGCGGTTTCATACTGGTGCGAGGTTGATATTCCATGTTGTATTCACTGAGCTCGATTGCCCATTTAGAAAGTAGGCGTGACTGACTTAGACTATGCAGAATAGTCCGCAGTGGTTGGTTCATCATCACCATCATGGTATGGGATTGGAAGTATGGACAGAGTTTCCGCGCGGCCGTTATTAGTGCGAGAGCCAATTTTTCCATTATTGTGTATTGTTCCTCGGACCCGATCAGAGACTTACTTACGTAGTAGATCAAGCGATGTTCATTTGCCTCTAAGCGGACCAATATCGTGCTTACCGCTGTTAACAACACGATGAGATAAAGGTAGAGTTCCTCTTCGTGCTCTGGTTTCACTAAGACCGGCGGTATAGCTAGGTAGTTTTTCAATTTTTCAAAGGCTTCCTGACACCTATCATCCAAAACAAATTTCTTATTGTCTTTCAATAATCTGAAGAATGGTAGACTTCTGTCGGTTGAGCATGATATAAAGCGGTTCAAAGCTATTATTCTCCCAGTTAGTTATTGGACCTCTTTCTTTGATCGCGGTGGTCTCATGTTTATTAGCGCGTTTATCTGTTGTGGGTTTGCCTTGATTCCCCTCTACTTATTTTTCTCGCTTTTGATTAGTGAGGTCCTTAGCCACCTTGACAGCATCTTTACGTGCCTTGGCTAGTTGCAATAAGGTCTCGCCCCAAGGTCGCTTAAAGTTTTCCTGCTAGCATCGCCGTGATGCGGCCTGGCTGCTATATATCACCCCTTCTCCTTTCGGTGTTGGGAATTTTATACATTGATGGTACATTGATGCGACTGCCTTCATTGCGTAAATCCACGGCCTCCCTAGGATTACATTAAAGGGGTTGGTCGATCTATTACTATGAAGTTCATGACTTTACGGATTCCTGAGGCTCTGACTGGGATTTAAATTATTCTCATCGTTGTTTCGGTGTCACCTAAGAAATCTGCGAGAGTTGTTTTTCCTCCCACAAGCTTGCTATCTTGTAACCCCATTTTCCTTAACGCATCGTAGATTATAAGGTTGACCAAACTTCCAGTATCCATGAGTATCCTTGCTAGTTCTACTCCTCCAACGTCGAGCTCAATTATAGGTGCGTCATAATGAGGTTTATCGAGATGGGCTGTCTCCCTTTCCCTAAATGTTATTGTTGGACTGTTGTTATCATGTTTTATCCCCGTGCTCAAAGATTGTGTTTCTGCTTTCTGTTGGTGTGCCTTGATGGAATTCACGGAGTCTACGTACAAATTTGATATGCCAATTATTATGTCAACTCGCTGCTTGGGGATTGCTTATATTCGCCAATCTCCACCGTTTCTTCTTCCCCAGTCTGACTCCTCTCTCACTTTCGAGGTTCTGATTGGTCCCTCCATACTTTATTCATTCTCTCCTTCCATTTTTCTTCTTCCTTAACCCATTGCACCACTTTGCATTCCTCCAATGTGTGTCCATTTGTCTGATGGTAATCGCAAAGTTTTGACATGTCTAGAGGTTTCTTGTTTTTGAATTTTCCCACTGGGAATGAATGGCGTCCGGTTACGGTTTTTTTGCTCTGCTGCTGGCTATTGCGCTGGACTTTGCTCAGAACTTACGGAGTTTTTGTCGGTTCCTTTCTCTTGAATCGCTTTCCAATCTCCTCGGAGCATCTTAGTTCGAACTTCCATTATTCCCAGTTGACAAAGTTGGCTGCCCTGTGAAGGGCGTCGTCCACTGAGCTTGGTGGTTAGATCGTCAGATTCTGGCTAAATGCTGAGGCATGCCATACTCCCCTTTTAAGTGTGAATTAAGGCCATATTGCCGGTGATGTTGATGCTTCTAGACTTCATCTCCTTGAAGTGTGCTATATAGTTGCGAAATTGTTCGAACTTCATCTGGGTAAGGTTGAGCTGGCTATCAATCATAGTCATGTTTTCTATGAAGATCGAGTAATGCTTTAAAAACACTTCCTCTAGCTGCTCAAAGCCGTCAATGGTTTCAGAGAAAAACCTACTGAATCCTGCATCTCTTTCTTCTCCGTCGAGGTGAGTCCTGTCGGCCACCAGCCTGAATGATTTGAGATGGGCTATAGGGTCGGCATTACCAGCGTATTACAGTCCAATGTCGTGAATCCTTGCATCAGAAACCCGCCTCGTAAAAGGGGTGTGGCGTGTTTGTTCTATCACACACTAGATTTCTGGTGCTGTTGACACGACTTGGTGCAGCTCCGTGCACATGATAGTGTATTCCTCTTGTGTTTTTGCCATCATTTGTCTAAGCTCCTTGATCTCTATGGTGTTCTCCAAACAATAAGTGGCTAGAGGCTCCTGCTCTGGTAACGTTGCATGTTGTATTTCGCTTTGGATCCCCTGACACATGGCTTCCGCGCGAGCTAACCGGTCCCTCAGTCTTTGTAGCTTACTGTCGTTGCTTGGTGGGTCGTCCTGCATCTCAGGTTGGGATTTGGATTCGTTGTTTTCGCTCTTGAACTACGGGTTCTGCCTACGCTACTTGGCCATTCATCCTTTCTCTGGTTGCTGGGGTTTGTGCCCCTCGTAGTATTCCATTTGGTGGATTTGTTTCTTCTCGTGCAGTCACTTGTTTGTTTGTTTTTCAATTCTGAGAACGATTGCTTGGAGTTCTGAGAGCTATCTTCTGAATTCGTCTTCCTGAAGTTGGATCTGAGCTTGTAGCTCTTGATTTTGCAGCTCACTCTGCTGGGCTTGTTCTATTGCGGCGCATGCTATCGCACGTAGCTCTATTATCGTGCGTGACCACCATTGGTAGGTTGCTGCCTCTGGTAATGTCATTAGGGCGACAATTCCGGTTTCATAAGTCGCGTCTAGCTCTTCTTGTTCTTCAACCGCGTTGTTAGTGTCGTGAGCTGCTGAACCAAAGTCTCTCATTGTGGTATATTAGCTTTTGGTATTCATAATAAGTTTAATGATTTTGTAGCCTTTTGCCCGAAATCCCCATAGAAGGCGCTAATTTGTTGATCCCCTGAACAGTTTCGCAAAAGATCAACAATTAATTCCTTAAAGACTGTAAATTTGATTAATTTGGTCTAATTTTGCTCCTTTCCAAATTGTCTCTTTGTCTTCAGCTTGTCTTCCTGTTTATACTCTCTTAGTCTGCTCTTCCTCCTTAATGTTGATGAGCTCGCTCTTTTCTTTAATGATCATGTCGATCTTGTTGTAAATGAATCAGTCCGTCGATTTCGCTTACTCGAATCAATTATCATAAATGCTAATGAGCTCGTATGTCCGTTAATTTTGCCATGATCAAATCGCGAGGTGGGCTTATCAAATTGTTGGGCTAATTTTTGTTATGGGTCTTCCCTTAACGGAACTAACCTATTTGGATATCACCACTCTTCAATCATCAGTTTCGGTCCAGCTTAACCATGTGAACTCCTCAAGATTCAACTCAGGGAGGGTGATAGACATATTTACTCTGTCCATTTAGGAAAAGTCCTTCATTAAGGCTATTTGATAAAATTCTCATTTAATTGTATATGATTCGTATATTGTGTATTCCTTAAATGATTGTATAGTCTTTGGTTATTTAAAACCATGTAATGAGAATGACAAGGCAACGGAAAATATTCATTCTTTCACTAACTATTATGGGAAAACATTAACAATCTATTGTTTGAAGGGAAAATTTTTTAGGTCATGGAGTTACTGAAGAAAATAGCTGATGACTTAAATGAATGATTCCAGGCTCAGATTACTGAGCACGAAATTAAAGAGAATCAATTTTCAGGAGTAAGAAGATAGACATAAATGGAGACCCCCACCTAAGCTAAGGTTCAAATGCAATTCAAGGAGCTCTTGGAACAAACCAAAGGCGTTGGGTGGAGCCTCATGGATCGTGAGGAACGAACAAGGAGAAGTGATGGTTCATAGAAGAAGAGACTTCAGTATCATTGCATCATATTGGGACGCCACATTAAAAGGTAATGGGCAGAGCCGGTCCGACGTTATTGAAGGCCCTACTCAACTTTTTTTTTTCTTTCGATATATTCTATAATAATAATAAACTTTTAAATTTTAGATTCTAATTAGTAAAAGGTTCTGTAAATTATAAAACAGTTGCCCCTAATTACAATAAAATTCTATAAATTTAGGGCCCTAACTAATACAAAATTTTATATCTTATAAACAATTTTGAACCCTAATATTTGTGGGCTCTAAGTCATGGCTTATGTAGCTTATGCCACGGTCCGGCCCTGGTAATGGGTGATAAAATGGATGAGAGATATGAAGCATAACAGAATCATCTTTTCTCTTAAGAACGTAGACATGATCGGTATGGTGAACTAACCAAAGGCGTGGCCTTCATTTCGATAAACAGCATGGTCATTCCTCTCCTTGTTGAAAGGTATAACTCTTTGGAAAATAGAACTGGAGGCGAGATTGAAAAATCAATGAGCTTTCTAAATAGCTAAAAGTTTTTCTTACGATTATCGTCACAATCGTATATAGCTAGAGGCACTCCTTTTTGGTTGCAAGAATGTTTCGATGCAGGAGCTTGATTATGTTCTTCGTATTGTCCTTTATTATGATTGTTCTTCATCCTTTTGTTGGGTCTCATTTTGGTTCTACCCTTTTTAATAAAAATATATTTTCTCAGTGAAAAAAAAATAATTGGATTGTAAAGATTTAATTCAAATAAATTTCGTTGGATGATAAAGTTTTACTTTATGTTCTTATTGTATTAAACAATATCTCTATTAGTAGATGATTACCTATGCGGTGCACGTGATCCTTTTTTTAGAATATCAATATGTATTTATAATTATTTTTGTTTATTTATAATATTTCTATGTGATTTTTATTTTTTTTGTTTATTTTATGGTTTGATGGTTTGATTTGTATATGTAAATTTCTTAATTTTATATACTTAATATACTAGAAATTAATTTATAATATTGACTGATGATGTATACAAAATATTTTTTTCAATATTTTTTATTTAGTTTTTAATACATTAAATTTATTGTATATGTATATATATTTCCTATTCGTATCATTTACTTTTTTAGACTCATATTCATATAAGTTATTAGTCTTGTATTTATTTAAGTTTTTAGAATTATGCTCATTTAAAGTTTTAAACCCGTGACTGAGGACAGGTGGCCCAGTGGTGTTGCCACTTTATAAATCCTCAAGGCACCAGGGATCGAACCTCCTACCTGCAGTATAAGGAGGGGAATTAAAAGCCACTAGGCTAGTTGACAAAAAAAAAAGTTTTAGACCACTGTGATTTAGGGTTTTAGACTTATGTTCATTTTGGTTTTCAAACTCATGTTCATTTTTTTTATTTAAGTTTTAGACCAGCATCATTTAAGGTTTTAAATTTGTATTCATTTTAGGTTTTTATATTCATTTTCATTTAGATTTTAAATATGTGTTCCATTAGGCAAACATGTGTCTTGTGTTCATTTAGACATTTCTTTTGTCAACAATATTGGACCACAACATGCTAGCTCATTAGCCAAATTCCTGCATAATATAGGCAGCAGGACTCGATTCTGGGATGTGCAAGTACGCCTGCCATTTAGTGGACTTACCCCTACCAATGGACTAAAACCACTTGCCATTTAGACATTTAAACTTGTATTAAAATTTATTATATTTGTTAATCTTTAATATATCTAAAATAAATAAATTATTTGTTAATGTCCTTTATATAGAAGATTTACAACATATCACATTAGGGTTAGGTCAATTATAATCGAGTATCAAGATAGGGTTATAATATAATTAAATAATATGGTATGTTCCATAGATTATATTAATTATCAATAACATCTTATATTTATTTTTTTGGTAGTACACCTATTAAAAATGATTCAAAAAAATCTAGATTTTATCTTAAGTCAAATATATATTTATTTGTTAAATCTTGAAATATAAATAGAGCTTTCTAATTAGGGGAAATTTTAAAAATATTTTTTTTGACATGTCTCTTTTTAATACTTATTATTTTCTTTAGAAGTTAGGAGAGAAATATGCATCACGGGTCATTTTTTGAAAAGAAGCATATCAAAAAAGTATTTCTTAAAATTTCTCTTCTAATTATATTAAATATGTAGATTGTCATTATAGATCTTTTTGCACCTAAATGGTCAAACAATTAAATAATTATTTGATTACATATAACTACTTTTTCAGTTATTACTAATCGATATATTGTGATATATATATATATACTAAATTAATTAGTTTCCTAAAATATATTTATCTACTAAATATTTCTCTTTTATAACAATTAATCATGATATACATAACAAATTCAAATCTACTAAATATATTCCTTAATTAGATTCAATTGTTATATCTTCAACATTCAATTTTGAAATTTTTGCTTGTATTAATACAGGAAATTATTGAATATTTTAGATCTAATTCTCAAAAAACATTAAAGCTTTTTCCTAAAATAAATTTCTCAAATAAATTTCTTATATAAAGAAATCAACCAAAATTTGTATCAATTATCATTAACAGCTTATGTCTATTTTTCTCGTAATACACATATTAACTTGATTCAATTAAGATTTAGGTTATATATATATATATATATATATATATATATATAGTAACTACTGGTTTTCTTAATTAAAATAAAATTCTGTATAAAAAATCTTTAAGCATTACTTGGTTATTATTATCAATCAACTAACACATGGATTCATTCCTATAATTATAAAAATAATTAATAATAAGTTATTTATAAATGCAAAACAAAATATAATTGTAATCAATGTGTTCAATGTTATTTCTTTATATTGTTTTCATTTGGTTATCATTATTAACAAATAAATAAAAGTAATTATCCAGTTTAGTTATATAATAATTTTGAATAAAATATGCAATAATTTTAGCTTATTAAAAAAAAAATTCAATTCAACTAATTCATAATATGTATTAGAGTATGTTTTTAATATAACTGTTATATAAGTTTACAATAAGATATTAGTTAGTATGTAATGTAATAATAGTTCAAAATAATAAGATAAAATATTTTGATAGGAATAACATTAGTGAAATTAGTTTTGCAATTTGGACAATTCCAAATAGGTTGAATAAGATTTCTACTTCTATTATCATCATCTTCTTCTTCATTTTCTATATCTTCTTCAATATCCATGGAAATAACCTTTTGACTACATAGATTTCGACTAAAATAACAATGATTATAGTCACAATCTATGTCAATAATTGTTACCATAGAAGAATATGACCCAATCTACAAAAAAATATACAAAAATATATATATTTCACGTTAAAATTATATGAAAAAATAAAATATATTTAAACATATATTTTAAAAAATTATCACATTTTTTTTATCTAATTACCTTTAGTGTTTTCCTTTAAAAACATTTTGTAAAATATTCTTGTATACTTAATTTTAATTTCCCTTCAATCTCTATATTTTTTGAAAATGTAGATAATCTGAAAATATTCAAAATATTATGTGAGTTATACAAATTAAAAGAAATAAGAAAAATTATATACAAATATAATCATAAGATGAATTTTAAATATTGTAGTATAAATATTTATTTTATTCAATGAAAAAAAATTATAGTCAAACAACAACAACAAAAATATGAAACAAAAAGAATATAGAAGTATTTTTAAACTTTTTAAATCGTAGAATAAGATTTTACCTAGAGATCATGTTTTAAAATTATAAGAAGTGACTGATAATCGTGAAGCAAAGTTAATGTAGTAGAGTTTTCGGTAACACATGAATTCAAATTCTGTTTTTCAAAAAAATTTGTTTTATATTAATATACTATACCATTTATTCTTTAATCAGATTCACTAATAAATTTTAATTACATTAATCGTATTGGCAAGTTTCTTTCATTTTTAGGAAAACGCCTAAAAATTCACCAAGTACAATTAAAGATGACACTTCAGATAACTTCGTTGAATTAGGTACAATCAATTGCAAGTCATCATCCGAGAGACTAAAAGAAAAAAAAAACTTTATCTTATAAATAATCAAATATGATAAAATAGCCACAAAAGTATATTTTTATTCGGCGTATAATGCTAATACTTCAGGAATTGTGTCATTATCAAACCACAACTGTATAATTTTAAAAGTATTAGAGACTAATATGACGTCTGCAATTATTTCATATGAGACAATTGATTAGCATTAATAGATTGGTTAATTTTAATTAGGAATAAAATATTAATCATCAAAAACAATATTACCTCTAAACACTTTAATTTTACAAACTTGCATAACAACAATTGACATGTTGGTCGAACCTGAAGAAATCATCTCTTGCAAAGTTTCGGTATATGTTTCTCAAAACACATACATATCTTTTATATAATAAAAGTGTAGCGTTAAGTGATACATATCTTTTATAATAATATTTTTTAAAAACTTATCTCCTGATAATATTTGATATAACTAGTTTTTATTAGTATCTTTGTCTATATAATATTATTAATTTGTTTTAGTCTTAATATAAAATAATTTTTAACTTAAATATATAAATATAAAATAAAACGATTAAATACAATAAAAATCTATTATATAAAATACAAAAGCCATACATAATTTTTTATGAAATATATTATGACATAAATTGTGGTCGAGTTTACATATAAAGTATCTTATAAAGGATTATTATTTTTAGCTTTAAACAGAATATCTTATATTCAACTAGAGCATAAATAAATATAAAAGTTTATAATAACTAATTTCTAATAATTAGGATATATAATACAAAAAATATTATTAATCAATATTTGTTTTAAAAGTAAAAATTTAATTCTAATACGAAAACTATATTAAACGAGTTCTATTTAAGATATATCCTGTAACTTTTCTCATTACACCAACAATTCTAGGTTTTTTCTTTCTGCTTTTACGATTCAGGTCTTCTTTCTCTCGATTTTTTTTGCCTTTAATCATATTTTTTTAAAAAAATTTTTTTTAAAACCCTAGAAATAAAATTGGAGAATCAAAGTTAAGATTCTCAAGCTTTGAAAGGTATACACTAATGAATTTGGTAAAATAAGGATATTTTTCTTTGTGATTTATTTGTATATTTTTTAATGATTAGGAATATGTTTTAATTAATTGATATTTGTTTAGATTGATAAAATTCACAGTAATATAAACAAAAAACTAAAAATCTCATTTGTGTACACAATCTCGGTTAAATCAAGGGATCCTCTCCCAAATTTGGTTTTGGGACCAACATTTGTAAATTACAGAGAATTACTTAATGGGCATCTTGAAGATATATACTATATAGGTAAATAGTATTTTTTAAATAGTTTTATATTTTAATTTATCATTATAATTGTTAATAATTTTGTTATTTATTTATTTGTTTTATAGATATCATCGAACAATTTGTTTGTATTAGCAATACTGATGTTACTGAAGTGAATGGAAAACAAACTAATTGAATAAACTTTAGAAATGCTGACTAATTTTTTGTTATATTATTTTTAAAAAAATATTTATAATTTATAAAATACTTAATGGTAAAAAATTATATTTTACTTTATACAAATATCTTAGGATTATTTGTGTTTTGTGAGGAAAATACTCTAAGATGGTTGAAGAGAAAACCAAGAATAGATTTGTCCTTTAAACCAGTCTTTTTTTTAGTTTTGCAAGATAAAAATGTTTAGAGGTACTTATTTATGTGTTTTTAATATTTTACAATTCTAATTAATTTATAATTTATTCATATTTTTTTTCTAATTTATACTGATTTATTCAGATATTATAACTATTTTTAATGATTGTGAGTGTACTCGAATCTGGTTTAATAATAAAAAATTTCCGAACTCTTAAACAAATTATAAATAAACAAACGCATATATATGACCGAAAAAGAAAAACAAACTCATATGTATGTATATGCATATACTTATTACTAACACATATATGTATATACTTACTAGCAACTTAGATATAGAAAAGATATAACATAATATTCGATTTTATAAGAATTTGAATATGTATGAAAAAACATAACTTTGTCGAGTGCAAGGTACGGGGGTTCATCTAATTTGATATAAATATGCTTACAAACTTTAACTTTAAGTTACTTTAAAAATGCTTTTTTAAAAATTATATATATATATATATATTGATGCAATGGAAAGTATTAAACAAAAGCTTCGAATATACTATGAAGCAACAAAATCTTTATATACTCTTATAAATAACATGACTATACATCATCACATTTTTCTCTCACGAGATCATTACATTTATATATTAGAAACTGTAATGAGCAAATGCGATCTTACTAATGACAATTGGCAAGCCTCCCACGATAAGAAAAATAGCAGGCCTCGTCATAAGTTCAAACCCAATTAAATATAGGATCTTATTATTACAACAAAATCAACAATATTGTAAAAATGCTTTTTAAAGGAAGATATTTTCATTATTACCCTCATTTTTTGGACATTTTCAAAAAATGTCTCTTATTATGAAAAATGACCAAAATACCCTTATGTTATTATTTTAATATATTTTTACAAACTTTTTTCCTGCCAAAAAAATATTTCTTCCCGCCAAAAAAAAATTTTCCGCCAAAATTTTTTCCGCTATACGAAAAAATTTCCCGCCAAAAAAAATTTATAAGGGAATTTATAAAAAATTTTTATAAGAGATATTATATTTATAAGGTTTTATAAGAGAGCTTATAAAATTTATAAGGTTTCATAAAAGAGCTTATAAAATTTATAAGGTGTTTAGAAAAAATTTATAAGGTGCTTATAAAATTTTATAAGGTGCTTATAAAATTTTATAAGATATTTACAAAAATTTATAACAGAGCTTATAAAAATTTATAAAACTTTATAAGAGACCATATAAAATTTATA
>OVBA01001895.1:0-38792 GCA_900406435.1 Lepidium aucheri
CTTCTATGGCTTTGATCTTTTCTTGGTCTACACGTATTCTCTGTGAACTTATGACAAAGCCTAAAAACACAAGCTCATTAGAGCAAAATGAGCACTTCTTAAGGTTTGCATAGAGGCTTTCTTGACAAAGACTCTCGTGTACTTGCTTAAGGTGCATTATGTGATCGGACAAACATGAACTATAAACAAGAATGTCATCAAAATAAACAACGACAAACTTACAGATGTAAGCCCTTAGGACTTGGTTCATGAGTCTCATGAATGTGCTCGGTGCATTGGTGAGTCCAAATGGCATCACGAGCCACTCATACAAACCTTGTTTGGTTTTGAAGGCGGTCTTCCACTCATCACCTTCCTTCATCCGCACTTGGTGATAGCCATTCTTGAGATCTATCTTGGAGAATATGTTGGCTCCATGAAGTTCATCTAGCATGTCATCTAGACGTGGAATAGGATGGCAGTACTTGATGGTGATGTTGTTGATGGCACGGCAGTCCACACANTACCCATCCTTCATTGGCACGAGCAAGACTGGAACATCACATGGACTAAGGCTCTCACGGATGTGTCCCCGGTCCAATAAGTCTTGCACTTGTCGTTCTAGCTCATTAGCTTCTTGCGGATTGATGCGGTAAGCCGCTCGGTTTGGTAGTGCAGATCCGGGTACAAAGTCTATTTGATGTTCAATGCCTCGGATTGGTGGTAAACCAGCTGGTGTCTCTTCTGGAAACACATCCTTGAATTGTTCTAATAGTTCACGGATATGTGGTGGAAAATCTGCACAAGACATCTCAAGACACACATTCTCTTTGAAGAGCATATGTAGCACGATTTCCTTGGCACACAAGGTTTTCTCTATAACACTTGGAGTTACATAGAGAGAGGGTTTACTTACCTTGGGATACTGAAAAAATTTTCAGCTGTAGCTCATGCACTTGTTCTGGTTTCAAAGGTGCTAAGCTATACTTGCGTTTGTCATGCACAAACGAGTAGAAATTGGTGTGGCCTTTGTGTAGAGCCTCTTTGTCAAATTGCCAAGGTCTGCCTAGTAGAAGATGTCCAGCTTGCATGGGAGCTACATTACATAGTGCCTTGTCTTGGTATGTTCCAATACTGAAAGGCACGGTTACTTGCTCGAAGACTTTGATTTCTACTTTGTCGTTGAGCCATCTCAAGCGGTATGGCCTTGGAAGCTTTGTCGTGGTAAGACTTACTTTCTCAACCAAAGACTTGCTAGCCACGTTAGTACATGAACCACTATCAATAATGAGACTACATACCTTGCCACTTATGGTACATATTGTGTGGAAGATGTTTTCTCTTTGTGCGGTTTCATCTGGCACAACCATGGAGCTAAGAACACGGCGAACTACAAGTAGTTCTCCTACGTCTAGGTAGGCTACAGTCTCCTCAACCTCTCCTACTGTTTCATCTACCTCCATCTCGTCCTCATCTTGTGATTCGTACTCTCCTCCATTGGTGACAATCATGATCTTCCGGTTTGGACACTTTCTACCCATGTGGCCTCTTCCTTGACACTTAAAATACACAATGTCACGAGTTCTAGTTGTATGTGTGGTCTTACTAACCTCGGTTCTTGGGTTCTTGGCTGACTCTTGTTTAGCTCTTTTGTACCGAGTCTCTTGCTCAATAGTTTTGCCTTTGTCTTGCGGTATAGTGTTGTTGACGGTCAAAGGGTTGTTGTTTTTTTTACGGTTGGTGGGAGCCATCTTCCTTTTGATGTGTTGCTCAGCTTTTATGGCAAAATGTTGCAATTCCCGCAGCTCATGATATGGCTGTCTCGCCACCTTTCTGGCTATCCGGTCTTGTAGCCCATCCAAGAACTGAGCCATAATGGTCTCCTCCAGCTCCTCGGTTTCAAGCCGGTTCTTCAAACATTCGAATTCTTCAAAATACTTCTCCACGGACCTATTTCCCTGCACCAACTTACGAAACCTCTTCTGTAAGTCTCTATGGAAATATGGAGGCACATACCTTTTCCTGAGGTTGAATTTTGTTTCATCCCAAGTGGTGACTTGGTTGTAATAGTGGCGTCTTTGTTCGGCCATATCTTGGTCCCACCAAGACAATGTGTTTTTAGTGAGTTGAGCAGTAGTATAGCTCACTCTCTTGTGATCATCATAGTGGTAAAATTCAAAGATGTACTCCATCCTCTTCTCCCAATCCAAGTATGCTTCCAGATCAATCTTACCAGCAAAGGTGGGTGCGGTAAGCTTCGGATCGATACTAGCACGTACCGGGTCCTCTTTTTTGCGTCCACGGTGCTGTGGAGCCCTCATTCATGTGGTACGGTGTCTAGGAGGTGAATCATCAAGGTCTGGATCAAATTCTTCCTCCCTATATGCATCCGTATCACCGTCCCTTGAGTGTGCGGATATGCGGGTGTTACCCGATCTTGGCTCCAAGCAATCCATGCGTGTGTTGATGGCTTGTAGTGGAGCTTGGAGCTGAGCCAATGTTCAGCTATGTTCGGTATGTTGGCTTGATTCTCCATGCTCCTACACACGAAAAAATTATGCAGTTACGTTTTTTTTTTTGTAAAAGTAAAATGTGAAAAGAAGTAAAAAACACAAAAATAGAAATAACAATTTATGGAAACAACACAATTCTCTGTACCCTATACGAGTTTAGAGATCAAACACCGGATTTCTTTGTCTTCTACAATTGAAAACTAAGAACTCTAGCCGTCACAAACAAGTTCTAACTCAGATCTAAGCAAACAATAGCTCAAACAAATCGGAAAACTCAACTAACAACCTATGCGATAACGGTGAAGCAAATATTCAAATAAAAACGAAATAAAAACGAAAGAAAGGATCGATACAACCTTGTAGGAAACCTTTGGCTCTGATACCAAAATGATACACGCCCCAAGGTGATTTTCTAAGGTTGTTTGAAATGAATCTCAATCAGAGGGAAACTGAAGTGCTTCCTTTTCTAAGATGTGGATGTGATGTGCAAGTTGGTGGATTGAAGAGTGATCCACAAGAAGAATGGAGGCTTCTTGATACAGTCGGACACACTTCTGATCAAGGGGAATCCTCACGAGATAACTTGGTGTGGTTTGCACGATTGAACAAGCGGCTAAGCTTCCAACGGCTAGATTTTCTAAGTAGAAGAAAGTTTGACTATATTGATGATAGCTATAAAATAATACACGGCTGCAAGGGGACCTTATATAATGGTCCTATCATCTAGCCCTAAAGGGCCGACTCAAAGCAAAAGAAACATCAAAAAAACAAAGATGGATCGCAGCCCAACAACAAGCAAACAAGAAACAAATAATGCGGAAACTAACATAGTGTTCGGATGGTCTTGCTTCACAAGCTGTAGCCTTGACCTTTATTAAACGAAATTTAAAAGGCCTATGGACTCTAAGACTCTCTAATCTAAGAGGCTGGAGCCATTGGGCTTGATGTACCTGCAAAGACATTCATAATGAAAATATAACATACCTTGTTGGACCGAATGAAAGGCAAGCCTTGTTAGTTGCTTGCAGATCAAGTCTTGACGGTTATTGGTCCTCTTGCTCAGCTTCTTGAATGTCTGGAAGGTCTTCAATGTCCTGGCCTTGGTCTTGATCCGAGTCCCTTGTCTTCTTCTTCTCACTTCTTGAAAATACTTCAATGTGGCTCTTATCAATTTTGGTGCGGTTAGGTGTAGAAACGTCCTCTTCCTTGCTTAGCACTTCAGCCACAGTTTCTCCTAGTTGCTTCCTAAGCTTGCGTGCTCTAGCTCTAGTCATAGGTCTGTGTGGTTCTATTGGCTTGATGCCCTCATCATTGACCTCTAGATTGACTTCACCACTGATGATCGATCAATCCAACTCTCCAAGAACTTGAGATCGATTGATCCTCTTAGAGATCGATCGATACAAGATGTTCAGGTTTGTTTCACTTCTCCATTTTCTCTCTTCATGTTCCTATGATATTTCTTTGTAAGTTGCACTTCTTTAGATTTTTTTTTCACATTGGGACGGTGTGAAGTAAGTCTGGGGGAGTACACTTGTGGTGACTAACACACTTTGTTTTTTTCTTTCTTTTTGAGTCTTTTTGTTATTTTTCTTGAGTGAGTTTTTGTTTTATTGAGTCAAAATGTTTGTAGGGAACTATGATTTTTTTTGAGGAATAACCACATTTTCAGGAACTTAAGTGACCATTGATTCAAGCTTGACATAGATCTATGACTATTGGAAAACCTAGAGATTGTGCAACTTTTCAATGTTACCCATATCATTTTTGGTATTTAGAGAATTTAATATCGACTTTACTCTTAAACTGACTTATCTTCTTGCCAATGGAGCTGGTATACTTAGTATCGAGTTCTCTTCTCAGTGCAATGATAGATTTTCCTGTGTGAGTATGGTTTCTCCTCTATTAATCATTTAATGGAGTTTTGTGCTAAATCTTAAGTAACTAGTTGACAAAGTTGTGCATTGTGGTAAGCTAAGGGTAAAAGTTATCCAATCACGCTGCTTGTGTTTATATAATGATAGTAGCCTGAGATTTACTTCAATGATGGTGCCGTTTTCTTGAACACTAATAGCTTACGGAGGGGAACTCCGATGAAGCTACTCTTGCTTACATCCTGTGAGTTACCAAAGAAAGCAACAGATAAAAAAAATGATACCCTAGAAAAGTAGGGAAAAATCGGCTGCAAAATGATGAAATGAGTGGAAAGAAACCATATAGAAGATAGTCTTGAGACTGAAAGATAAAAACATGTGTCCTTTGATCGATGTTACCTTGGTGAGACTGCACTTAGATACTTTAGGAAGTCAGTATGGTGAATTTGGATTTCTTGTTTGGATTGTGGAATTTGCTTGGAATAGATGTAAAGTCTGAGGGAAGTACAAGGTGATCTCGACTCTGTTAGGTATGTTTTCATGTGGCTTACTAAAGGGATTGTTTTTGTGGTGTTCTTAGAACCGAAGGAGTTCCCGCGTTCTCAAACATCTTATCAGTCTTTGCTTGCTTGAGGACAAGCAAGAAGCTAAGTTTGGGGGAGGGGGAAAGGACTTCCCACGTTTTCAAACTTCTTTCTCATTCTTGGTTTTTTTGTTTGCTTGAGGACAAGCAAAAAATTAAGTCTGCGGGAGTTGATAGACGGTGTTTTTATCGATTTTTAACCCTTGTTTTCCATGGTTTTATTGAGTAAAAATATGTGTTTTTGAGTCTTTTAGTGTGATTTTTAGAGTCTTTTCAGGTCATAGATCATATTTGGAGAAGATGAGCTGTTTTGAGTGAAAACATATGGAGGTGCATAAGCGTCAGAAGTTTGAGCTGTTTTGATCGATCAATCCTTGAAGCTGCATAACTTAAAACCTAATTTTCCTTGTTTTGTACCGGCGAATTTTGGGACCTATTAAAGGGCCATTTTCATTATTTTAGACCGACAATTTCGATTCTGAGCTCTTAGTTTTTATGTAACCTTCGGGGAGAAGATCTCACCCTCCACAATATTAGTCGAGAAGATTTCTGAACCCTTTGCTATTTCAATTCAGTATATTATTATTTTCTATACTTATTCCTTGCTTGCTTCTTTTCTATCATGTTTGAGTAGTTTATCATTCAGGTTTAGGGATTCTAGGGATTTAGGGATTCAATGAATTAGGAACAAATAGGGCTAGATCTTGTGTGTTCTCCATCTATTATTGTGTTTAATGCTTAGGCTAGACTGACCACCTAGTCTATGATCTTAGGTTGTTTAACTCTCCAAAAGCTTTTTAGATGCCTGAAATAGCTTAGATGAGCAACTAGTCCTTAACCAACGACAGTTGATGTTAAGGGTAGTTGTGGGTATATTAGACCCAATCGAGAATGCTTGTTTACATCTCTAGGACCAACTATAGTTAGGAGCACCACTATGATAATCAGAGTAGTAGGCCCCACGATTGTGGGTTTGCTAGAATTCTATGATTAAGTCGAGAATGGGTTTAATGCATGCCCTAAATAGTTTCCAGATTTTGATTGCTCCTTCGTTAGTGGATTCCTGATGCTTGATGCTTTTATTTACTAGTTTTACATCATTTATTGTTTTGTTTAGTTTCCATCGTTATTTGATTTTTCTTAGCTTAAGTTCACTCTAAAGACTGAGAGTGTAACCATTAGTTTTTGTGGATTCGATCCTTAAGAGCTACATCGATATGATACACACGGGAGGTTAATTTGGTATAATTAACCTTGTATCAAATACCAAGGCAATGTACCTCCAGTGAGCTTGAAGATTATTTTCCACAACTTAAAAGGTTTCACTCGGCCACCTTCAGGTCGAGTACTTTGGTTAAGTTTGACGTCTGGACTTGATTTTCTACTGCCTTAAGTGTCATCCCCTAGAATTGAATCTTCAATAGGGATTGACTAATCTATCATCATTGTCGATAAGTGAACAACTACACCATTCTCTAACCCAGGTTTGTCTAGAACTTCCATATTGAACTCTTGAACCAGAAGTATCCACCTTACCAAACTTGGCTTAGCATGCTTCTTCTTCATCAAGTACTTCAAGGCAACATGGTCTGTATGCAAAATCACTTTAGATCCAACAAGGTAGGATCTGAACTTCTCAAAGGCAAATACCACAGCAAGGACCTCTTTCTCAGTAGTTGCATACTTAACTTGGCCTTCGTCAAATGCATAATCACTTGCATCACGCATGATCTCAAAAGGTAAAGTCCAATATGAATCTTGAACAATTTGCGCAAACACTAAGGCTTCTTTAATCTTTAAGAACACCTCAAGACACTTAGAATCAAAGTTGAACTTGACTTATTTGCATAGCAGGTGAGCCAATGGCCTTGCAAGCTTTTAGAAATCCTTAATGAATCCCTTATAAAATTTAGCATGCCCCAAGAAGCTTATGATGTCTTTTACTGTATTTGGGGGCTGAAGTTGCACCATAACCTCAATTTTAGGTTGGTCAACCTCAATACCTCTCTCTGAAATCTTATGATCCAAAACAATCCCTTCATTGACCATGAAATGACATTTCTCCTAATTCAGCACCAAATTTTTCTCCACGCACCTGCTAAAGACCCTGCACAAGTTTGACAAAAAAGACGAGAAGGAAGAGCCATAGATGGAGAAATCTTCCATAAATACTTCTACCATCTCCTTGATTAGATCTGAAAAATAGATGTCCCACAGCGTTGAAATATATCAGGAGCTTTACATAAGCCAAATGACATCCTTCCATATGCGAATGTACCATACTGGCAAGTGAATGTTGTTTTCTCTTTAATCTGGGTGTATAGGGATTTGAAAGAGTTCACTATACCCATCTAAAAAGCAGTACTATTGATGATTAGTTAACCGTTCTACCATTTAATCAATGAAAGAAAGCAGGAAATGATCTTTCCTAGATACAGAATTCAATTTCCTATAATTAATGCACATCCTATGACCAGTAATAGTCCTTGTAGAAATCAGTTCATCTTTCTCATTCGTAACAACAATAATTCCTCCCTTTTTATGGACGCAATAAACAGGGGAAACATACTTACTATACGAAATCAGATATATCACAACATCATCTAACAACTTAAAAATTTCCTTTTTCACCACTTCCTTAAGATTAGGTTTCAACCTCCTTTGAGGCTCAATGCTTGAATGCGATTTGTTTTCGAGATGAATCCTATGGGTGCAAAGACTAGGTGATATGCCTCTAATGTAACCTAGAGAGTATTCTATACGCTTTCTAAACCTTTTCGGTTCAGTCAATAGCATGTTCAACTCATCATAATTCAAAGTGTCATTGACACATCACTAGATAAGTGGAATTACGACACAAGAAAGCATACCTTAGCCCGACAGAAAGTGATTTAATTTCCACTTTGGGTGCTTTAAGCTCAGACCATCCGTCATTGACTATTGAAGAGGTGCACTCGACCACTTTCAACTGATGTTTGTTTTCTTCTAGTGTGGTTACGAGAAAGCATTTAAATTCAACAAGCACAAACAACACATCATCGAAGTACTTAAGGATCAAACCCACGAGAACTTGGAATCAACTCAGTAGGACTTACAAGACTCAAAACTAAGCTAAGGAAATCAAAGTTTGGAATTGGAAACTATAAGCGATAAGAAAGATTAAACCAAACATAAATAAACATAAGCCAAACAAAATCAACTTAAACTAGCAAGGCAATCAAGTAAACAAATTAAAAAAAAAGCAAGCAACTATCAAGATTAAAAGACGAATGTCAATAGGATTGGCAATCAATTTTGGGCAGGGAAATTGAACAAGGATGCAACAAGGTTCTACTACAAGCACAGTCTAGGGACAAAACAATCAATGATGGAACATACAACTTGATGTGATCATGGATAGCTCTAGTGAGGAGAAGCTCAAGGAGGATGTGCTCAAGGATGTACCGGCTGGAGCAATGACAAGATCACGGACTAAGTCTTCAACCAAGCTATTGGAGGAGTACTTAGACACCTTGAAAAGCAAGAAGAAGTCAACATAAGTCTAACCACACCACTTTTGACATATATTCAACAAATGGATGTGTAATCCATTTGTACTCTTTTTTCCTTAGTGGTTTTGTCCCATTGGGTTTTATACTAAAGTATTTAATGAGGCAAATCAGATTACACTTATACAAGAGAACCCATTTGTTGAATCAACTAGAGCCACAAATTGGCCTTGTTGTTTTCTATTTAAACTATTTGTATGAGAACCGATTTCTTCACTTCTCTTTTAATCAAAATGTTCTCTTTATGATTTTGTGGCAATCTCTTTGGTGTACAATATCCAAAGCCCCCGAAATATCAAAGGTTTTCCGCTGCCTTTTTGCGACCATTCGATCCACCTCTTCGACTTCTTCTTCTTCTCCGATCAAGAACAAGTCCCCTATCCTCTCTACTCTCCTTTTGCAAGTGGCAATCTTAGGGAGTTTGCATCAAGTAGTATCAGAGAAAATACTTCAAAGTAAGTACTTCAAAGTAAATACTTCAAAGAAAGTTGATCATGTTTACTTGACCGATTGAAATCCTTCCACCAAATAGAACGAAGTGGCCTTTTGACACATTATAGCTTCAAGAGTTATCTTTCAATTTGCTGTGGCTTGATGTCATTTGGACAACCGGTCAGCAAGATACATCGAGTTTACTCAGGATAGGTCTGCTCGGACTTCATGTTCAAGATTGGTTTCAGATGAAGGTCTTATCGTGCTTGGAATTGGATGATATGTTGACACAAGATACGGAAAAGAGTTAGATTTCATTTGGTGGTAGTTTGAAGGCCTTTGGACAAGTGGTCTAGATGATATGGCAAATGGCAATTTTACTCAGTCTCGGCCTATGCCGAAGCCAACATACAACATTTTGACGCAGAGAGCATTGGGTGAAGCTCAAAGTGTTCCAGCAGATCTAGGTAAGATCCTGGCCGATCCTAGGCCCAGAAAATGCTATTTTCACTTGGATTCGATCCGGTTTATCTCGGGTTGATCGAACAAGTTTAGGAACACAAAAACCTAATGTTTAAGGGTTATAAACACATGTTAAACTTCATTTTTATGTAGCCACACTTTGTAGCCACATTAAGTAGTTTAGAGAGAGAAGTAGAAATTAGAGACCCTTTTGGGTTGATGATCCTTGGATCATCATCTCCAGTCTATGGAGATTTGTTCTTCCTTTCTCTTATCTTGTTTTCTCTATGATTATTCTTTCATTTGTGTTTTTGTTCATGTGTTTGATGTTCTCTTCTTTTTCTTGTTCTTGTTCTTATAATTCTTCTTTTTCTTCCTCTTGTTCTTCTTTGTCTTCCATGTTTGAGTAATGAAGTGACATGTTAAAGGTTGGATAGATCTAGGGTTTAGATGGTTAGACCTTGAAGTCTAGGTTGTTAGATATTTAGATTCCTTCATTTAGGGTGCTCTTAATGCTAGATTTTAAGTAGTTATCCAGATCTAGATGCTAGGGATTTCATCGTCTGAGAAGTGTTCGATGAATTTTTTGAAACACTCTTATGTGAGCTTTCATTCCCCATCCAGCGAGAGCTGATGTCAGTGTGGAGAGTGATCTTTGTTGGGTTTATTGTTCATGCTTGTTAGGTTCTTGGTAGGCAAACAAGAGTATAACTTCATTGATAGCTTAGCAAAGGGTTTAATGCCACAAGAGTTGATTAAGCTAGGTTAGAATAATCTCATGCCCTATGATGGTTTTTCATTATATCTTGTGCTTCTTGATTTGACTCTATTTATGTTTGATTCTTGTTATTAGGGTTGCTAGATCTATAGATAGCTCCCTTAAGGTGCGCTTAAATCTAGGTTTAGTCTAATCAGTTAGTAATGTTGAAGGTAGGGATTATTTCGTCCAAGAGGTGTTTAATGGAATGCTGGAAATAACTTTTTTTTGGATTTTCCATCCCTATCCAGCGAGAGCTGATGATAGGGTGGAAATTTGTCTTAGTGAGCTTGTGTTTCATGCTTGTTAAGATTTAGGTGACAAAAGAGGGAGTTAGTTGTCTATTGCTTGCATAAGGGTTGATTCCACGAGAGTGGATTGACCTAGATTGAATGAGTCTGTGTTATGAACCCTAGACTTTTTTGAATCATTTGTTATGCCCTCGATCAATTGCCTTGCTTAAAATCTATTGGTAGTTTTATCTTCGTCCTTTTTTACTTTGTCTGTAGTTTTGTTGTTTTTCGTTTGTTTGAGTTTAGCTTTAGTTTAACCACCTCTTATCTATTTCTCTAGATTGAATTGATTGCAACCATACCATTTTAATTCTAAGCTCTATGTGGATTTAAATCTCAAGTGCTACAATTAGACGATTGTTTGTATTTGTTGTAATTATCTGATCGCCGTAAAAAGTAAACATCAAATTGGCGACATTGCCGAGGAGCTTGTGCTTTTAGCCTTTAAGATTTGGATAGATCTTTGTCTAGAGTTTTACTTTTATTTTGTTATTTAATTTCTTCCAAGTGTTTGTTCTTTTTCAAGGTACAATCACAAGGGAGAAAGCATGGCATACTTAGCCGATAAAAGGACGAGTTTGTGGAGAAGATTCCGTTTTCTGATTCTACCAACGCAAAAAATTGGTGAACAACGTCAAGATTGAGACGTAAAATAACCTCACTTGGGAGGAAGACCAGCACTGTCCTTTGTACATATTTTTAATTATATTTATTTTCTTTACTTTGATGTGTGCTCGGTGGTCTGAGGTCATAGGGATTGAGCTTAATGGAAGGGGTTTTGATCCAAAGGAAGAAACCATGATCAAGGAATTGGTGATTTCGTAAAATGAGAAATAGAAGAATGAATAAAGAGGAGTAGCGGCCAAACCAAGCAGCGGAACGGCCGATGCTCGGGTAGGATCGGCTGATCCACGTACGACAATCCGACGCAAAGCACTTTGGCTATAGAAAATGGGTCTTGGCCGATGCCACACCTGGATCGGCCGACACCCCTCCCTCCCATGTAAGTGTCTCCTCTCATTTGGTTCGATTTAAATGATTTCCATCCCTATGTTGCCCCGGTTTAGTTAAACCAAAAGACCATTTGTCTTCTTCCTTATGATCTTCAAAGAAAATCACACTCCTCACATACTCACTCACTTCATTTTCTCTCAAACTTTTTCTTATCCCCTTTGAAATAGATCCTTTCTCTTCTAATCTTTTTTTATTTTGTTCTAATCTTGCCAAATTTCATTCACTAGTTAGCTCTATTCATCGACAAACCAAGGTATGTGTTCTTAAAACTCCATTTTCATGGAAGCTCGAGATCAAATTGAGTATTTTCTCTTGAGCTTGGATTTGGATGATTTGTTTGGTGATTTGGTTTGCTTTGTGACGGAATTTTTTGGCCAACTTGATTAGTTAACAATTTTGCAAGATTGATGTGGACAATTGAAATTTTTGAGAAGTTAGAGTTAGGTTGATAAATAGTGACGAATTTGCACATAATATTTGAGAAGCTTGTGGTTTGACATAGTTATATCTTTCCCTTGATGGTTCTAATTGTGACTTGATACTCAACGTTGATGGTCTTGTGTGGTTTTAACATATTCACTTAAGAATTTCATGATTTGTGCTTAAGATTGTTCGACACTTAGAAAAATCTTGAATTCTTGTGAATCATGAGTTATTAAGAATTGCTATTGTGTTTCATTTCTTTTTAATGGTTACTTAAATAGTAAATTGAAGTTTAGAAAATTTATTTGATGCTTTGTGATTTTCCTCTCTAGTCTTTAGCTTTACTTGTCATTTTTGGCACCTTGTAGGACAATGTCGCCAAGGACCTATAATCAACTATCTAGTGCTGCCAAAACTACAATGCTCCATCTCCATATCAAAGATTTTTGACTCCATTGGAAGGTACTAAAATCACCATCTTTGTAAATATTCTCTCTTTCATTTTGTACATAATTTTTCTTTTGTCGGTTCCTCTTTCTTGAAATATGTTTTCACCGGGACGGTGAGAAGTAAGTCTGGGGGAGAAGGCAGGTACTGACATCATCTTTAGTTATTTTAGTTTTCTTCTTTTTGAGTCTTGCATTGTCCATAGTCATGCACATTTTGCTTTAGCATTTAGAGGAAAAAAAATAAAAATAAAAAGAAGAAAACATAGCATTTTGTTTCCTTTGCATTACGCATTTGTCTATATGCCTCTAGGTTGTGCACTTCCATTAGGAACAATGATCATGTCACGCCATAAAACGTGTTGTATAATTTGTATAGCTGCATCCGAGTTTGCTTGACAGGTAAGACTGAACCATGCATTGAATTCTTGTTTTGCATTCATTCCTTAGCTGAAACTCGCTTGGACTTGAAATCATTCCTTATCTTAGTAGAACCTAATTTGGATTTGTAATTATCATGTTATGAATTGGATTTTGATTCATGGGTACATTCAAATACTTGGGTTTTTCCCTTTGTGCCACACTTGTTGACCCAAATAGTTGTCTCCCTCTGTAGGAACGGTTCCCCTACTCAAATCTAACCTTCTTCCTAGCTATCAATATTGGCTCAGTAAGTAACGCCTTTTTCTAGGATGAGCTTGGTAGAAAGTGTTAGGTTCGAGCCGACAAGAATGGTGTCTCATGTAATTCTAGTTCATGCTTTCTGACCTAGATAGGAATAGGTGGGAAACCAAATTATTGGGTTTGGGAACTTATATTTGCGCCGAAGAGAATAAATGGGAGAATGATTGAAAAAGAAATTTTGGTCAAATGGATTCTTTGGAGAGAAAGGGTACAAATAAAAAAGGATTGAATAAGTCTAGTAAAAAGTTTTGGTATATAGCAAATGGTTTAAGCAAAGAACAGAAAAACCAATTTAGTGTAACCACATATTATAAAAGAAACCTAACCCGCTAGACACCATAAGTGTTCTAAGACCCCTCTCCTTAGATAAGATGAGCAGAAAGGATTGAAGAAGAATATATCCAAAAAATTTGAGCATGAAAGTGGCATGAAGCCATAAAAAGGGTAGAGAACCATCATATTTTTTGGGATTGTTCGAAAGGATAGAAATCAATAGGAAATACTTCGGTAGATGGGACTCTATTGTTGTTGCATCCATTGGTTCTTACCTTTAGCATTTTCCTAAAGCTCCTTTTATTTTTTTTGAGAGATCCCCACATGTGTGTATTGAGCCTTATGATAAGAAGAGGCTATCTTTGTCTCTTAACTTTACTCTTACCAAATGAATCCACTGAATTTGCATAAGTTGATCCAAGGTCTTTAATTAGTAAATGTTAAAAGGAATGATAGATATGACGAGTATGGCTAAAGATTTTAAGTAAGGCTTTCAATTTCTTTATTAGCTTGTTTTGGCAGTTGAGTTCCCGATTTCAACTTCTCATTGTGGTCTTGTCAGTTGTTTGCTTGAGGACAAATAAAAGGCCACTCTGGGGGACTTGATATACACTGTAACTTACAACTTTTACATTATTTAGGTTGCATATTAATCCACTTTAGTGTAGTTTGCATTCATTTTGTGTCCTTAGGGTCTATGATTAGAGAGTTCCATATTTTTCCTTTATTTGGGTACTTTCTAGTTGATTTCGAGCCACTTTGGAGGATTGAGGATTTGGAGATGAGTGTAGAGCAAAGGGATAAAGTAAAATGCATCAAACAGAGGAGGAAAGTTAATCCTGTTTACTTGATCGATTGAAATCCTTCCACCAAATATAATGAAGCGACCTTTTGACAAAAAAATAGCTACAAGAGTTATATTACAATTGCTTGTGGTTTAAGTGCATATGAGAACAGGTTAGAGAGATACATCGAGTTTACTCAGGATAGGTCATCAAGGACTTCATTCTGAAGATTGGTTTCACATGAAGGTCTAATTGGCTTGGAATTACATGATATCTTGGCGTAAGATAGCACAAAAAGTTAGCTTTCATTTGGTGGTGGTTTGAAGATATTTGGACAAGCAGTCTAGAAGATATGGCAATTTTACTCAGTTTCGGCCGAATCCAACGGCCCAGATTTTGACGCAGAGAGGACCGGCATAAGCCCAAGGAGCTTCGGCCAACCCATGAAGGGTCCTAGCCGATTATAAGCCCAGAAAATGCTATTTTTCCTTTTATTTACTTGGATCCGATCAGGTTTGTCTCGGGTCGACCCAAATTGTTTAGGATCACAAAAACTGTAATGTCTAAGGGTTATACACACATATTTCACTTCATTTTTATGTAGACACAATTGGTAGCTACATTAGAGAGAGTTCAGAGATAGAAGGAGAAGTTGGAGCCCCTTTTGGGGGTGATGATCTTTCGATCATCATCTCCCATCTATGGAGATTTGTTCTTCCTTTCTCTTATCTTGCTTTCTTTATGATTATGATTTTTTTTGTGTTTTTTTCATGTGCTTGATGTTATTTTCTTCCTCTTCTTCTTCTTGGTCATCCATGAAGTGATAAGTTAAAGGTTGGGTAGATCTAGGGGCTAGATGGTTAGATCTTGAATACTAGAATGTTAGATCTTTAGATTCTTTCACGGAGGGTGCTCTTAATTGTAGATCTGAAGTAGCTATCTAGATCTAGATGGTTGGGGTTTCATCCCCGAGAGGTATTCGACGAAAGAGCCTAAAAGACTATTTTGTGAGCTTTCCTTCCCTATCCAGCGAGAGCTGATGGTAGGGGGGAGAGTGGTCTTTGTGGGGTTGATTGTTCATGCTTGTTAGGTTCTTGGTAGGCAAACAAGAGTTTAACTTTATTGATAGCTTAGCAAAGGGTTTAATGCCACGAGAGTGGATTAAGTTATGTTAGAATAATCCCATTCCCTTGGATGGTTCTTCATTAGATCTTGCACTTCTTGATTTGAGTATCTTAATGGTTGATTCTTGTTATTAGGGTTGTTAGATCTATAAATCCTCCACTCAAGGTGTGCTTAATGCTAGGTTTACTCTGATCAGCTAGTATTCTTGAAGGTATTAGATTACATCACCTGAGAGGTGTTCGACGGAATGTTGGAAAGAACTTTTTTGTGGGTTTTGCTTCCCTGGTCAGCAAGATCTGATGTTAGGGTGGAAAATGATCTTAGTGAGCTTGTGTTTCATTCATGTTAAGCTTTAGGTGACAAATAAGGGAGTTGTCTATGGATTGCATAGGGGTTGATGCCATGTGAGTGGATTGACCTGAATTGAATGAGTTCCATGTCTTAGGATGGTGTTTGTGTTATAAACCCTAGACTTGTTTGGATCATTTGTTTAAAACCTACTGCTGGTTTGTGCTTTGTCCTTGTTTAGTTTGTTTTTCGTTTGTTTGATTATAACCTTGGAGGTCACACGACGATCTCCAAAATTCATCTGGTGAGTATCATGATTCCCTTTCAACTCTTTCCATTCATTTAAGTCCCAAGTGGCATTTCCAACAATATCTTTAGCCTTGATTGATCCATTGGAGAATATTGAGTGAATCCTACCCTTCCATATTCTCCAATGCAACCATGGGAACAATATCATTCGACTGCACCATACCTCATTACAAGGACCTGATATTTCGAATCAAACCTAGAAGGGTACCAATTGTTAGTCAATTTTAATCAAGCCTAAAGATTTGTCTTCTTAAGAAGATGAATTGAGTAAATTCTTAACAAGGACCTGAACATAACGTCACATGAAATTCTGGGTGAAAAATCTCTCGTTTTTTATTAAAAAAAAATCGGCTGACCATTTTGGTTACAATGGTTCACAACATATATAGGGATCCTAAGGAAACTCTAACTACAATATGGATCTAAACATGTAGGCCTGTTAATTAAAAGAAAATGCCCAAAAATAGCCTAGTCTTTCTAAAATATGGGCTAAAATTAGAACATAATTGTCAAGACCCAAATAGTTAATTAAATCTCAATTAAAATAAGGAAACAAATTAGTGATCCACCAAGGATAAGCAAACCTTCCTCGTGTTAATAGCCCATGTTCAGGTTCACGCTGCACGAGATGCTTTAAGGAAGTATTTGCTCTTTAAAATCTTTACAACAAGTTATTCATGCTCAGTGAGAAGTGTCCAGTGCTACTTTTCTAGAAGTGCTAAATTAAAGCCCTCAAGCACACTGACTCCTCTTCCACCTTCTCTTTTTGGAGTGCATAATCTTCCAACTCTTCCGATGAATACACTTGTTTGTGTCATGATTTTCCCACCAGGAATTACATAATTTAGAATTTATTTTCTTGCATACCATCTTTGGTACTTTGAAATAGGGCAAAGACTAAATTGGGAGCGCTAATGCAATTACTTTGATCATCACCTCCTAGCCCCATTAGACAAAAACCTTGTATTCCAAGCCTTCAGTTTTTTGGCAACTCGCTGCTCAAGGTATTGGAGAGTTGATATTTTCAAACCAAAAAAGGTTTCAGGTAACCCAAGATAAAACTGATATTTGTGAATAATGCTCTAACTTTCATTGTGGTTTTGCATCATTCTCACTCATATAGGTTGCATTTAGTCTCTTTTTAGATAGCATTGTGTAATAAGGGAGATCGGTGGTAAGTGGCTGAGAGGTGACTTCAAAAATCAATCTTGGTGAATCCGGATTGAAGAAATCGGTAACGATGGAAGTGTTCAAACGAGTACCACAAAGGATAGTGATGAGTCCTATGGTAAACTCAATTCGTTCAAAGCTTTGAATCCTCACAAGGCTCAAACTCGTCTCTCAAACTCGAATCATCAAAGTGTGAGTGGCGGCTAGGTTTCTCTCTAGAGAACAAGGTTCATTTGATAAATATGAAAAAAGTGTGTACAAATGCCGTAGATGGAACCTTATAAATGATTCGGTGGCTGGGGGCTTCTAGGGCAATTCAAAGTCTATGAAGGAAATAGAAACAACCAAAAAATGAAAGGAGTGGCACCACAATCAAGCAAAACGGGAGCGCAATACAAAATCAAATAAAAACGCACCTATGGACCAATAAATCTAGAATTAAAAATATAAACTGAGGCTGGGAAGTATCGTTGGTACCTGCAAAAATATTGATCGAAAAACACACACGCACCTAGGTCTTGCCTGGACTCGAGGAAAAGCTCCCCGGAGTACAGTTTGTGGTCAAAGTTAAGCTTCCCACGGTAAAATCCATGGTCTAGACATCTGGTCTTGTGCAGAGCTCTTCTGGGTAAGCTTGCATGCCGATCTTTGATAGTTCCATCTCAGCTATGGGTTCGACTACTCTAACCAGATGTACGATGGCTTCAACAAACTTGTCCCAGATAGCTTTGGTCTTACCTTGTGTGTCAGCAATTTTGCGTATTACCGGTACTAGTCGAATGGCTACCATCAGAAAGGGATTATGTATGATGGCCTCATCAATTATGTATAGTTCATTTAGTAGAGCCTTAGGATCATGCATTGCATATTTTCTTTCTTTTTGAGTCATTTTAGGTGTTTTGGAACTTAACTTGGAGGATTGAAGTTCATGGGATGAGGTATTGAATCATTAGATTATGAGTGGATCAAGAAATATGAAGAATTGAGAAGAAAGGTTAAGGATTGACTGATCATGGTCGATCTCCGCATTGGATTGCACGGGAATGAGATGGCTCGACCACATGGACGAGAGATCGTGGCCCGATGGAGAAACTGAGTGGAAGGCATGCGAACAAAGGATTAGATCACGCGGTCTCTAACTGGAGGTCATCCCAAGGAGACAAACGTACCACACGGTCGATGGTTACGACCCGATCCACATGCGACCGAAGGGAACTCACGGGAATCACGATCCTCGACCCTCAGCCCAACTTGGAGAGCTCAACCTCGGGTCGTTGGCTTCATCACACGCTAGACCTCGCCTCTTGACCAACAACCCGGCAAAAGGTAGTTGATGAAGCCCCGTTCCACACAAACCAAGCACACGACATGCGACCCAAACTACATCGATGTAATTCATGCATGAAATCTTTCCAGGACAACGCCTCCTCAGCCACAAGCTCGACTATGGGACCTTGCAACATACCACTTTTTAGCAATTTTTTTGGTCCGACCCGGTTTGTCTTGGGTCAACTTGAACCCACTTTAAATCACATTAATACCCAAAGTTAAGGTTAGTATGACATAATTTGGATTCAAGTTTTAATTTCCTAAGGTTTTGTTAAGAAAAATTGAGCAAGAGTTTGTGAGAAAACATTGAGAGACTCATTTGGATCATTTTCTTTGAAGATATTTGAAGAATCTCTTTATCTTATCTCTTTTCTATTTCATTATGTTCATCATCTTATCATTTGTTTTTGCTTCTATTTTCGATATGTGTGAGTAGATTATACAATGGTTGAAGGCGTGGTAGATCATAGGGTTGGGTTGTTGATTTTGATGCTTAGGTTGTTAGATTCAGTCTTATTAGGTGGTCTTAATGCTAGATTCAACTTGCTCACTTGAAAATAGATGCTACGAGATTTCATGGCCAAGAGTTGTTCGATGAAATTCTTGAATGACCTTTTAAGAGCTTTTCTTCCCTAGCCATTGAAAGATGATGTTAGGAGGACTAATGGACTCAGTGAACTTGATCTTAATGCTTATTGATTGATTGGTTTGTTAATGAGAGTTTAGTAAATCGATTGATTGATTTAGAGGTTATTGCCATGAGAGTGGGTTGATCTAATGTTGTGATTCATGTCCTATGCTAAGATTTATTTTACCTTGTTACATCATTGGATGACTTCCCTTCCCTTAGATCGTTTGTCTTGCCTTAGACCATTCGTTTTTAATCAATTGTCTTTGCTTCTTCATTGTCCTATTTTTGATTGATCTTATTTTGTGCTTGAATTTATATAGTTTATGTTTTGTTTAGTTTTGATTTGGTTTGAGTAGTAGTTGTAGTTATCAGTCTCACACTTCTTGATTTCTTTAACTTAAATGAGAATCCTATAGTTCTAGTGCGTTGATTCTAGGTTCTTTGTGGTTCGAACCTCAAGTGCTTTCAATGACTATTGTTTGCATTTTTTGAATTACTTTCTTGCTTGTCATCACACAAAAACTATAAACATCAATTTGGTGCCATTGCTGGGGAACCTATTGCAGTTAGCCATTATGATTTGGATTCGAACTAAGACTAGAGATTTTATTCTTGTTTGGTTACTAATCATTTGAGTTCATTGCCTTTTGTTTTTCTTGAAGGTGCATGCAACTAAGGAGCAAACAAGTAGAAATTCTTGAAAGTAGTCCGAATTTGGTAGCACTAGAAAGGGCTAATAAAAGAGCAACAACCGAATGACGAGCAAAAGAGTGAGAGGATCACTTGAGATGCCTAGGTATGGACAACCAAGGTGACATCCACCAGGGAAACCGAATGAGCGGCCTCCAAGGAGAGATGTTCATGGTATCATTGTTCAAAACTAACTTCTGGGATTTGGACAGCCAACTGCGCTAGACCAATTGGGCTTTTGATTGAGCCAAATCTTAGGGAAGTTTGTTATTGTATCCCTACTCCACCTACTACGGCCAAAAACTTCGAGCTGAAGTCGAGGTTGATCAATATGGCTCAAACCAACAGTACAATGGGCTACCATTGGACGACCCATTGATCACCTTGATCGATTTGAGAGAATTTGTAGGATAATGAGAATGAATGGTGTCCATATAGATGCAATTAAGATGATATTGTTTTCCTTTTCTCCTGGGAACAAGGATTCATAGTGGGAGAGAAACATTTCCTCAGAATTGTTCTTTACTTGGGATATGTTGAAGAAGGAGTCTGTTACAAAATTCTACCCAAAACAAAAGAAGGCCAGGCGTAGAAACGACATCACTAGTTTCAAGCAAAGAGGAAATGAAAATCTCTATGAAACATGGGAAAGACTAACGGAGTACACGAGGAGTTTCCCACATCATGGGGTATCAAAAGAGAGCCTCTTAGGGATCTTCTACATAGGGACACTTGAGCATTATTGGAGAGCTTTGGACATGGCAAGCTATGGTAGTTTTGCTAGTTTGACTAGTGTTCAAGGAGGCAACTGATTGAGAATCTTTCTAAGAGTGAGGCTTGCTATGGAGGATATTATGATCAGAACATGAGGGATTCAGATTTGGAGAGTCAAAGGTACAAGGAGCTGAGTAAAGTCTTCCGTGCAAATGAAAAGGCTGTGAATTACGTAGGAGAGGTTGATGGAGGACAACAAGGATATAAAGAAGTGGTTTATGATGGTAGTGAGAGAGTGCAAGAGGAAGTTAACTACTTTGGGAATCAAAGCAACTATCAAGGAGGTTACCAAAATCGTCTTTACAATCAAAGATATATGAACAATAACCTTTCCATTAGGAGCAACAATGTGGAGAACCCTCAAGACCAATACTATCCACCAAAGGTACCTCAAGGGAACCCATTTCAACTAAGACCATATGGGAATCATCCTAAAGCTCAAAACAATCATTGGCGTTTTTAAGGAGCTCCACCTCCAAATCAACAAAACTTGTACTCTTCCGGGCCGAAGATTCAACTTTCAGGGCCGCCAAGAGTTAACAGTTATCCACGAGCTCAAATTAGTGAAGAAGCTGACATGAGAGCTATGTTGAAGTAGATTGTGGAGGGGCAAGCAAAGAGGCAACAAGAGACCAATGAAAGATTGGACAGAGTTGAGAGTAAAAAAGATGCTCACTACAATGAATCTCAAGATAAATTTGGTGAAATTTACTCTCACTTGAAGATCCTTGACAATCAAGTTTCTGAGATAGCCTATACAAGTCAAAGTCCGGGTGGTAAGCTTCCTAGAAAGCTCGAGCAAAACCCAAAATAATACTGTAATGCCATCACTTCAAACAATGAGCATCAAAGTGAATTAGATGAACTTGCAAGGCTCCTCTATGGAAATGGTGAGGATTATGATGAATGGGATGATAAGTGTAAGGAAGAAGACAAGATGAACAAGCTTGTTAACAGTGCAGAAACAACTTAAATTATTGTTGTAAATGCCAAGGTTGTTGAAATGGTAGTTAGTGTATCGAAGGGGACTTCAAAGGAAGTTCAAGGTACGAGTGAAAAGAGATTAGTTGATGAGTCTAAGGCATGTGTTGAGGAAGTTGCTCATGATAAGGAGAGTGCATTTAAAGGAGTTGATAAAAAGATGGAGAAAGCCAGTGAACCTCATCCTTATGTAGCACCACTTCCGTTTCCATGACGTTTCTATGCAAAGGCTCAAAAGAGTGTGCTATCTAAGTTCAAAGGGAATATGAGTAAGATAGGTGTTCCTATGCCAAATGGGGACAACATACATGTCGTTCCTACACAAGTAAGGTTCATGAGAGCAATCTTAGTAAACCGAGAAAAGGTTGAGGAGCTATTGGCACACGGTGGAGAGCTTGATCCACGACCACCAGAGCCAAAGGTGTTGCCTAAAGAGGAAGATCAATGCACCTTTTTCATCCCTTGCACATTTGGGAAATTGAGTTTTGATGATGTTCTATGTGATTCTGGTGCAAGTGTGAATGTGCTATCTCTTGAAATACTAAGGAAACTAGGAACTATTAATATGAAGGAGCATACAACTTCTATTTCCTTTGGAGATGCCTCTACTAGATATCTGGTTGGGAGGTTGGTTGATTATCCAATCAAAATTGGTAATTGTATGATACCAACAGATTTTGCGGTAGTAGAGATGGATCAGAACTATGAGATCCTATTCATCTTGGGAAGACCATTTCTAAGCACAATTGGAGCAAACATAGACTTCATCCACAAGAGGGTGGTACTTCAGAAGGTGAACAAGGCGGTCTCATATCCTATCAAGGCATGATTGAGGAGTTTATGTGGTATGATTGGGTATGAAGAGTTCGAGACCAGAACTCCATGAATAGAAGGAATGGTTCAAGATGGAAATATCAAAGTCCGTTCAACATTTCCTCAAACAAAGTATAACTTGGCCGATTCTCAGGCTGCGATTGCAGGGAAAATTCTGATTTCCGATCCTCAAACAACATAAAAAGTACTGAACAACATTGAGCTTGAAAGGTAAAACAAGCGCAATTGGAAAGCAATCTCATGGTATCTTTGTATATAGATTTAATTTCTCTTATTTATTTTGTTTTATGTGTCTTTTATGATGATATTGCTCTACGTAAAAAAAAAAAGGAGTAGAGTAAGGATGTGAAAGATGGAATTTGAGCTAGAAAGGATTGGTCATGGACGAAAAGATTGACCTCAGGATCGACAACACAAGGTAGATCCTCAGCTTGGGAAGGTCGCATATCGGGCTAGATTGAGCACAAGGTCGATCGCAAGTTGGTCGATGGCCTCGAAAATACATACGTACCATGAGAGGAATGTGAAGGCCCAAAGGATTGAACCACGGGTCAAGGTTCTTGACCCTATGTTACGTACCGCAGAAGAAGCTGGACGCAAGACCCTCGACCAAACGGTCAACAAGGATGACTCGATGGTACGATCCAATCGGGTCAACTTGGACTATGGGAAGGTCAACCTTAAGGTCGAAAGGATCGACCCGATGAATGTATGATCGATGGAGTCAGCTCAACCTCACATTCCAAGGAATGAAGGCTGGATTTGGAACAATCGAACTTGAGGTCGATGATCCTTGACTCGACAATGGACATAGTAACACACGGACAATAAAACGCTCGACCATTTGGTCGATGAGACCAAACCCGATGTCACAAAACAGGAAAAGACTGGACATCAACCATCGACCATGAGGTTGATAGTCGGGTTGATGCTCCCTCCAATGGTAACTTTTCTATACTTAATCAAATTTACATACGATTTTCAACTCCGTTTTTCTCCATTTTCTCTCAAAATTTTCTTTATTTCACTTTTTCACATTGAATCCTAATAACTTTCTTCAAGTTTCTTTTGGTTTCTTGTGAACATTCTACAAGTTTCTCTACACTTCCATATCATCTACAATTCCAAGGTATGAATTTTTTTAAATTATTCTCAATTAAAGATCAGGGTTTCTTCTTTCTCAAATATAGAATACATGGTCATTTGAGTTTGTATTCAGGGTTACTTGTTTGGAACCTAAATTGACAAGTTACATGGTCAATTTTAGAATTTATGAAGTTTTAGGTTTCTTGGTATGAAAGTGACAAAATTCAAAATTTATTTTGGGGGAAATGGATGAATTTGGTGTCTTTACTTCCTTTGGATGTCTCTATAAAGGAATTGTTGTACTTCTGAGCTGAGTTTTAATATTTTTTGCCAAATTTTGAAATTTTTCATCTATGAACAATGAGAAATGTTAGACTTTTTGTTGAGTTTTTCTTTCTTTGAAAATTTCTTGAAAATGATTGTGGATTGATTCATCTAGTAAGGATTTGGTGTTTGGAAGTTGTCTTGATGATTCCCAATAATGTAAATTGATAATACTTTGATTGATTTGGCAGCATTAACCAATTTTTCTTATATTATTCTTGGATTTACATTGATTTTCGATAATTTTTGATAAATTTTTTAGGGATAATGCCATTAAAAACTAAGGATCGATCAACTAAGGCCTCCAAGTCTTCCAAGGGCAAGCAAATAGCATAAGAAGGGACGCTTAGGAAAAGATGCCTCAGTCACCAGCCTCAACCTATCTACCGCGAGGGAAGATAAATCTATTACACTCAGACCATCCACTCAGTCTCAAAGCCCGAGGAGAAAGACAAGAACCAATCCTCGGTGCCCAAGCTCGCGCAAGGACTCCGAGGGCAAGGTTCCTGGTTGACCAACTTAGGTTGGTTTGACCATTAGTGTTATGCAAATGACCCTATAAATACTCTGTAATCACTCTCTTATGATTCTTATCTGATGTTTAGCTGAAAAACTCTCTCTATTTTTATTGGTTCTTTCATTTATGCTTGTTTAAGGTACTCTTTTATGTTTATGCAATTAAGTTAATGAATTGAATTGATCTTCATCTTTACTTTCTACTATTTCATTTTATGTTCTTTATGTTTATGCAAGTTAGATCTCCCTTACTCCTCTGCACTCAACCCATGAGGCGCGAGTAGATCCGTTTGGATCTCGAGGATAGGGAGATCAGAGGTAGATCTGTTGATCCCCTCGCCGTTCTAGGCATGACCTGAACTCCAATCTCTTCTCACATGGCTAAGCCTAATGCTGATTTCTCCCTGATCAAGAGAGATATGATTTGGGCCGCGACCTAAGGCTAGCACCAATGGAAGTGGAGACCAAGTGCTGTGTGAGTGATGGTTTGATCTGCCGAGGAGAGATCTAGTATGTGGGTCGGCAGTTAGACGAGTTGGGCTAGGCTTAATGCTTCCGATTTGGCATGATCGCGGCTAGTGCCGTATTGGATCATCCGATCCGGCTAGGGGTCTTCACCGTGAGAACGGGTTGATTTATCCTTGTCCCGGTCTAGGGATCGCTCAAAAGAAGTTCGGCGAGTTGGGATTGGCGAGTTTATTGCTGATCAACCTCCCTATCCTTTAGATCCGTGCTTTTAACCTTATTTCTATCTTATTGCAATTTTGTGCTTTATTTTTATGTCATTTCTTTGTTTTGATCATTTAAATTTTGTTTTTATTTTGTCTTTTAGCCTAATTTGTCGTATTGTCTAGTTTGAAATCTTGCTTGATGTCATAGCCTATCTTTGTGACAGATTGATAGGTTGCTTGAACTAAGATCTAGTAGTAGATAGGTTGATTACAAGCATCTATGAGTATTTGGTTTGACAATTCCCATCTACTTACCACTATGCTCAATTGATTTGATAAAAGTAGCAAAAACGTTGTTATCAAATTGGCGTCGTTGCCAAATCTGATTTGCTTGTTCGAATTTATAGTTTACTAGTCTTAGGATCAGGTTGTGCGTTACTGGTAATATAACTAATTTGTGTTTTATTCAGCTTGGATCTCTAAGGACCAACCTCCAATCCTATTGACAAGTTGTTTTTTCTGTCCTTGCAGGCCTCGCAGGTACTCCTTGACAGCCAGACGCGAGGGCAACAAAAGTAACCTAAGCTCAACCTCTATACTCGCTGCCTAACCCCGAGTCCAGGGAATTTTGTACTCCTTTTTCCCTGCCCTCAATATGGCCACTTCGTCGGCAGCCGAGTACACTGATCAGGACAACTCTAATGTTCCTGAAAAGACACCACCACGGATGATAGGCGCAGCGGATGAACCAAAGACATCCTATCTGCGGTACGGAATAACTCCACCACCTGTGCTGAACCAGAATTTTTAGATCAAGGGTAGCCTTATTGCTATGGTCCAACGAGTCAAATGTCAAGGACTTCAATGCGAAGATCCACTTGAGCACCTTAATGAGTTTGAAAGGCTGTGTAGCACCACCCAAATAGACGGATTGAGTAACGATGCACTCAGACTATAGTTGTTTCCGTTTTTACTCGCGGAAAAAGCACAAAATTGGGAGAAACATCTACCTCCTGGTCAGATCACGTCTTGGGCCGAGTGCAAGAAGGCATTCTTGAACAAGTTCTAGTCACCTTCACGCACAGAAAAACTATGCACAACAATCTTTCACTTCACTCAAAAGCGCTTGGAGAGTTTCCCACATGCATGGGAAAGATTAAAAGACTACATTGCCCAATGTCCGCATCATGGATACACAACTGAGTCCTTACTCAACATTTTCTACCGAGGGATCTGGTCTAGGTATTGGACGCTACTAGACATGGCGAGCAACAAAAATTTTATGCACAAGGACATCACTTCTGGATGGGAACTCCTTGCAAACCTTTCTTAAGCTCAAGAACAGTACAATGAAGGAGATGCAAACAGCGGAGCCTATTCTATTGACTCAGCTGTACCAAGCAAAGCTAAAATCCGTATAATGAATGTTAAGATGGACTGTTTGTTGCGGAATAAACCGACAACCGTACTAGCCAAGGAAGTAATGTGAGTGGAGGAGGTCAGTCTGCTCGAACAAACTACTACTCTAATTGTCTCACAACCAGCTATATTGGATATGTTTCACGCGATATTGCAAGGGCAAAAGAGTGCGGCCGGTGAATTCACAGAGAAGTTTACTGAGATCAACAACCGATACACTGATCTCCATGGTATGATGAGGGATATAAATACAAGATTGCAAGACGTTGAACAAAAACAAGCTACACCGCTGCCCTCCCCAATTCTACACACATGCCTTGCATGTCCACCTCGCTCAACCTGCGAGGGCACGAACAGTTTTACTGCAATCTACTCGGCACAGAGGGTGAGTTGTACTAACACTGTGGCTACTAATACTAGGGACAATATGATTGAAGAGGGGGGGGGGATGATTCTCGAACACAGATCACTGATCAGATCAAGTCATCCTCTGTTCCAAACCTTGCTTCACCACAACCGAGGTAACAGAGCGAGTTAACCCGCTCCCACCCATTCATCCCCCTCTACCTTTCCCAAAGAGTCATAGAGAGTGCATTGCTGAGAAATACAAGACTCAACTCTTCAAGCAGATTAAAGACATTGAGTTTCCAATCCCATTGGTCGATGCCTTTTATGTTGATGCCACCATATCATAAGTACCAAGGAGATGGAAGGAGCGGTGATACTAACACATGAGATTAGTGCAATCATCCTGAGTAAGGAAGCACCCAAAAAGTTAGCCAACCACAGTACCTTTACTATCCCGTGCTCTCTTGGGATGCTATCCTTCAACAATTGCTTGTGTGATCTAGGAGCCTTGATAATTATCTTGCCCCTCTTGGTTGCAAAGAGGTTAGGGTTCAGGATGTTTAAAGCATGCAAAATCTCATTGATACTTGCCGACCGATCTAGGAGGATGCCACATGGAATGCTTGAAGATTTGCCGGTTAACGTAGGAGGAGTACAAATCCTAACCGACTTTGTTGTGCTGGAGATGTATCAAGAACCAAAGGATCCACTGCTCTTTGGAAGACCCTTCTTGGCCACAGCTGGAGCTTTGATTGACGTGAGGAATGGAACTATAGAACTTAACTTGGGTAAAGACATCAAAATGAAGTTCCACATCGATAGTGTGTTAAGGAAACCTACTATTGACAATCAGGCATTTTGGATCCAGGAGACTGATGATCTTGAAAATGAGCTGCTTGAGGAGTTGCTTACAGAAGATCAATTGCAAGTGGCACTAACGGCACCGATCCAAGATGGGTACTCACGGGTCCAAGCAGAACTCTATAGGGCACTCTTGGATACTTATCAATCACCAAGGAGTATGATTGTGATTAAAGAGCTGCTAGAGTCAGAAGTCAAGGATAAGCAAGCGGGGAGAGCCAATCTCAACCCTCCCAACAGTCCACCGATTGGCTAAGAACTCGGTTATGCACCTCGCCAACGATGTCACCAAGGAGACCCTTAAGGGAACTTAATACGATTGGTCCGAGCTCAAGGCACCAAAAGTGGAGTTGAAAGCGCTTCCCACAGGGCTAAGGTACGCCTTCTTAGGACCTAATTCTACATATCCTGTGATTGTTAATGATGCCTTAAATGATGAAGAGCTTGAAATGTTGCTATCCGAACTTAAACGATTTAGAAGAGCTATAGGGTATTCTCTTGAGGATATTAAAGGAATCTCACCTAGTTTTTGCGTGCATAGAATCCACTTAGAAGATGAGTCTCACTCTAGTGTAGAGCTCCAAAGAAGATTGAAACCAAACCTTAAAGAAGTTGTGAAAAAGGAAATTCTTAAATTGCTTGATGCGGATGTAACCTATCCCATCTCCGAGAGCAATTGGGTTTCACCTGTTCATTGTGTCCCTAAAAAGGGAGGTATCACTGTGGTTAAAAATGATAAAAATGAAATGATACAAACTAGAACTATAACGGGGCATAGGATGTGTATAGATTATAGGAGGATTAACTCATCTACTAGTAAAGATCACTTCCCATTGCCCTTGATTGATCAAATGGTAGAACGTCTAGCCAATCATAAGTTTTATTGCCTTCTAGATGGGTATAGTGGATTCTTTCAGATCCCTATACACCCTGATGATCAAGAGAAAACGACCTTTACTTGCACTTATGGAACTTTTTCTTATAAACATATGCCATTTGGACTCTGTAATGCTCCCGCAACTTTCAACGTTGCATGATGTCTATATTCTCGGATTTAATCGAGGAGATTGTGGAAGTCTTTATGGATGACTTCTCCATCTATGGCTCCTTTTTCTCCTCTTGTTTGTCTAATCTATGCATAGTATTGAGCAGATGCGTGGAGACCAACTTGGTACTTAATTGGGAGAAATGCCACTTCATGGTCAAGGAAGGGATTTTTTTGGGACATAAGATTTCTGAGAAAGGGATTGAGGTTGATCAGGCTAAGATAGATGTCATGGTTCAGTTACAATCCCTAAAGACGGTAAAAGACATTAGAAGATTCTTGGGGCATGCTGGATTTTATAAGAGGATTATCAAGGATTTCTCAAAGATAGCTTGACCACTCACTCGCTTGTTATGCAAAGAGGCATAGTTTTCATTTGATGACGAGTGTATGGAAGCCTTTAAAACCATCAAGTCAGCCCTTGTCTCAGCACCCATTTTCCAAGCACCAGATTAGAATCTACCATTTGAGATCATGTGTGACGCTAGTGACTATGCGGTAGGAGCGGTCCTTGGACAAAAGAAGGACAATAAATTGAATGTCATCTACTGCACGAGTAGGACACTTGACGACGCCCAAGTCAAGTATGTAACAACTGAGAAGGAGCTGCTGGCTGTTGTCTTTGCATTTGAGAAATTTTGATCCTACCTAGTTGTCCAGACTGACCATGCGGCTTTGAAATACCACATGAAAAAGGATGCAAAGCCTAGGCTTCTTAGATGGATACTTATTCTCCAAGAGTTTGATAAGGAGATAGTGGGTAAACCGGGCATAGAGAATGGAGCAGCAGATCACCTATCAAGAATGATGGTAGAAGACTCAGTACCAATAAATGACTCCATGCCGGAAGAACAACTGATGGCACTCCAAACTTCCAAACGGAAACGGAAGGGGAAAGCCTCGCAGGCACGACTCGCAGTAGTGGACACCAAGGAGCGACAGGTTGACCTGAACGAAGATCTTCCACGGAAAAGGTAGTTTGCGGGTTCAGTACTCCCTTGGTATGCTGATTTGGTGAATTATTTTGTGGTAGGGGAGATACCTACGAGTTTGGAAGGGTATCAAAAGAAGAAGTTCTTCAGAGACGTAAATCACTACTTTTGGGATGAGCCATATTTGTACAAGAGAGAATCGGATGGTGTGTTTAGACGATGTGTGGCTGAAGAAGAGGTTCAAGGGTTGTTGAAACACTGCCATGGGTCTACATATGGGGGGACATTTTGCAGCTTTCAAAACGGTTCAGAAGATCTTGCAAGCGGGTTTTTTGTGGCCTACTATGTTCATAGATGCTCAAGCCTTCATATCAAAGTGTGATCCTTGTCAACAAATGGGAAACATAGGGAAACGCAACAAGATGCCTCAAAGACCGATCTTGCAAACCGAAGTGTTTGATTGTTGGGGAATTGACTTTATTTGACCTTTCAACCCGCCTTTCACATGGAAACACATACATCTTGGTAGCCGTAGATTATGTCTCCAAATGGGTCGAAGCAGTAGCAAGTCCAACAAATGACATAAAGATAGTGATTAAGCTGTTCAAGACCATCATCTTCCCTATATTTGGAGTTCGACAAGTTGTGATTAGTGATGGAGGGTCACATTTCATCAACAAAGCATTTGAGAGTTTGCTTAGGAAGTACGGGGTGAAACACATGGTAGCCACACCTTATCATCCTCAAACCAGCAGGCAAGTAGAAGTCTCCAATAGGCAGATCGAATCCATACTCACACGGATAGTTTGTGCTTCCACGAAAGATTGGGCAACTAAGCTTGATGATACACTTTGGGCATACCGAACCACTTACAAGACACCAATAGGAAGAACACCATTTCAGCTACTATATGGCAAGTCATGTCATCTCCCCGTGGAGATCGAATATAAGGCAGTATGGGCAACAAGATTACTAAACTTTGATCTGAAGACATGCCAAGAAAGACGGTTGATCAACATGCACGAGCTAGCGGAAATAAGGATTGACGCCTATGAGAGCTCCAAGATCTATAAAGAAAGGATGAAGGCTCTCATTGACAAAAAGATAGCACAGCAAGTGATCTCAGCTGGAGACTTGATTGCTATTATTTAACTCAAGGCTAAAATTTTTTCCTGGAAAGCTAAAGTCAAGATGGACTGGTCCGTTTGAGGTTAAAGAAGTTATACCGCTTGGAGCAATAACTTTGATCAGTAGGAACGGGGAACCTTTCACGGTGAATTGACATAGGGGTAAAACTTACGTGGGAAACAAGGAAATTCTGGAAAGGACTGTGGCAGTCCTCGACGAGCCTCATCAGTCTTGAGCGAGGAGACAGTCGAGCTTGAGACTATAAACAAGCTCACTTGGGCGGAAGTTCCATGTATATCCTTGTATATATTTTAGTTTCAATAATATATATCCTTTTCATGCATTTGTCTTTGATTGAAGGAGAGTTCATCAGGCTTAGACCAGATTCAAAGGATTAACAGCAGGAGATATGGGTTCCCCTCGGAGCGAGAACAACAAGGGAAAAGACCCTGGGTACTTGGTTTTTCAGCAGCACAAGTACAGTCAGCTGTTTCAAGATCCAGCTCATAAAGTGGTCCCCACCAGTCAATTTGTGACTCCCATAAGAAAGGAGAGTCAAACCAATCCAACGGTGGAGAATTGGTCAAGCATTTAAAATTCAAAATCAAGGGCCATGATATGGTCAAGAATTGAATTAGAGGTCGGGACCAGAGATGCTCCTATTCAAGAAACCGGTCTCCTCCATTGGAAGCATAAACCTCTTCTGCATCCTCTCCTTCCTCTTCTCATCCCGTTTCCACTCTCCAAAGCAAATTACACGCTCGCAAAGGAAAAATGAGGATCCAACACAAGGGTGAAAGCAAAAAAAGACTAGAAATCGAAAAATGGCAAGCAAGAACGGAGAAGATGAAGTCAGGAGAGTCTATGGAAGTTGGAACACTTCACATCTGGTGAGTACAAATGGAGCGAGTGAAGCGGATAACTCAATCGCACCACCAAATAAACCTTCCCGCCTAACCGCGCGCATATCATTGGGAGGGACCAAAGCTTGAAGGTTCTCCGATGTTCGAAGGAAGACTAACAACAAACACAACAACACCTTCATCTTTTTGCAAGGAGAAACCAGCTCAACGAGCCACCAAATATTGCTCCCTCACACACACTCCTCGTCCCAACAGTTGAGGCATCGCCCCAAGCACATACAAGATATCAGAGAAAAGACAGGAGGGCCCTCGTACGCTGAACTTGCAACGAGTGGCGAGGCATCGCCCCAAGCACATACAAGATATCAGAGAAAAGACAGGAGGGCCCTCGTACGCTGAACTTGCAACGAGTGGCGAGGCATCGCCCCAAGCACATACAAGATATCAGAGAAAAGACAGGAGGGCCCTCGTACGCTGAACTTGCAACGAGTGGCGAGGCATCGCCCCAAGCACATACAAGATATCAGAGAAAAGACAGGAGGGCCCTCGTACGCTGAACTTGTTTGTCTAGACAACTCTCTCCGACTTCTATACACACAAGGCACTGTGTGATTTAAGTTTGGGGGAGGGGTCTAGAGTACNCAACGAGTGGCGAGGCATCGCCCCAAGCACATACAAGATATCAGAGAAAAGACAGGAGGGCCCTCGTACGCTGAACTTGCAACGAGTGGCGAGGCATCGCCCCAAGCACATACAAGATATCAGAGAAAAGACAGGAGGGCCCTCGTACGCTGAACTTGTTTGTCTAGACAACTCTCTCCGACTTCTATACACACAAGGCACTGTGTGATTTAAGTTTGGGGGAGGGGTCTAGAGTACTCATACATCGTTTCTTGTAATTCTTATTTTCTATTTTTGCATGCATGTGTTTAGGTTGTAAAAATCCGGTTAGATTTTTCTTTGTACATTTGATTGTTGCATTTCATGGCACTTAACGCATAGAAAAAACCTAAAAATTTGAAAAAAAAATTGAAACTGAAACCTTAAAAATAGAGTGATCATGTAGTTGCATCCATTTAGATTTGTCTTTAGGTTACATTCACTTAGGACTCATGCATCCGAACTTGTTTAGTGGGAATTATGCTGATAATGGGCAAATCTTGATAAGTTAAGTAACCATTGTGAATGCTCTTGATTGGTAGATAGCCGTTTTGAAAAAAATTTGGGTGGATCATCGTCTTGGTGAACTTTGCTTGGGTTGTGTCTTGAATAGGTCTAGTTTGAGTCCTTCTAAAACTGACTTAAACTTCCAATTTAAAGCCTAGAGATGCATCAATACTTTCCTTCTTTATGTTTAGCATGATCCAAAAGTGTGTGCTTGGTAAAACGCTCTCAAAAGTTAAGTGAAAAATTAAGCTGCCTGCAAAGAATTTAAACCGAGTAAGTGGTAAAGGTGAAGCGTATATTCGCTAACTTACTCCATATGCGGGTTGGTGGACCAACTTGGAAGGAAGCGTAAACCCATAACCTTTCATGTTTGTGTAAGCCAACTTCGGAAAAGTCAAAATGGCACAATAAAAGAAAAAGAAAAGAAAAAGGAAAAAAAGAAACTAAAAAACCGAATAATCGGGCAGCGAAATTTTAAGGAGAGGGAACCATTTAAGTTCAAAAATGATCATACTAAGCTTAGGGAAGTCGAACCATGTACTTGTTGATCTTTAGTCTCTTATGAGGACCACACCAAAAAGAAATAAGGAATTAAACTTGTACCTTTAGAGACCAGCTTAGGTGATAGGAATCCATAGGTTGAATACTATGTTTGAGGATGATTACATTGCGGTTTCCAAAATGATAGAGCCCACATGTGGATTACGGTTTAGCTTAAGCATGTTGTTCGTTAGACAAGATGTTCCGATTTTTGTGTACAGCTTTTCCACCTTAGGTCATTGCACTTGCTTGAGGCCAAGCAAGATATAAGTTTTCGGGAGCTGATGTGTGTGATTTTTGATGGTTTTAGAGTCTTGTTTTAGCTAGTTTTGCATCCGTCTAGATAGATTTTTTGTTTACTTAGGTCTTTTTAGGTTTGTTTTGCTTTCTTTGCATTTGCATTTGGAGTTTGGAGTATCATTTAGGAAAAGGAGAAAAACGGAGCTAAACTGGAGCTAAGGACAATTGGATCAGCTGCTAGGCGAAAAAAGATCGTGCAAAATCGGATCTCTACCTTGTGGATCGCAAGGCGAGGACTACTCGGCACACTTAAGAAAAGATGCCTCAGTCACCAGCCTCAACCTATCTACCGCAAGGGAAGATAAATCTATTACACTCAGACCATCTACTCAGTCTCAACCCTCGAGGAAAAAGACAAGAACCACATGTCGGTGCCCAAGCTCGCGCAAGGACTCTGAGGGCAAGATTCCTGGTTGACCAACTTAGGTCGGTTTGACCATTAGAGTTATGACCCTATATACCCTCTAATCACTCTCTTATGATTTTTATCTGATGTTTAGCTGAAAAACTCTCTCTAATTTCATTGTTGCTTTCATTTATGCTTGTTTAAGGTACACTTTTATGTTTATGCAATTAAGTTAATGAATTAAGTTGATCTTCATATTTACTTTCTGCTATTTCATTTTATGTTCTTTATGTTTATGCAAGTTAGATCTCCCTTACTTCTCCGCACTCAACCCATAAGGCGCAAGTAGATCCGTTTGGATCTTGAGGATAGGGCAATCGGAGGTGGATCCGTTGATCCCCTCGCAGTTCTAGGCATGATATGAACTCCAATCTCTTCTCACATGGCTAAGCTTAATGCTGATTTCTCCGTGATCAAGAGAGATCTGATTTGGGCCGCGACCTAAGGCTAGCGCCGATGGGAGAGGAGACCAAGTGTCGTGCGAGTGATTGCTTGATCCGCCGAGGAGAGATCTAGTATGTGTGTTGGCTGTTAGAGGAGTTGGGCTAGGCTTAATGCTTCCGATTTGGCATGATCGCGGCTAGCACCGTATTGGATCATCTGATCCAGTTAGGGGTCTTCACAATGAGAACGGGTTGATTTATCCCCCTCCCGGTCTAAGGATCACTCAAAAGAAGTTTGGCGTGTTGGGATCAGCGAGTTTATCGCCAATCAACCTCCATATCCTTTAGATCCATGCTTTTAACCTTATTTCTATGTTATTGCAATTGTGTGCTCTGATTTTAGGTCATTTCTCTGTTTTGATCATTTAAATTATGTTCTTATTTTGTTTTTTAGCCTAATTTGTTTTATTGTCTAGTTTGAAAGCTTGCTTGATATCATAGCCTATCTCTGTGACAGATTGATAGGTTGCTTGAACTATAATCTAGTAGTAGATAGGTTGATTACAAGCATCTCTGAGTATTTGGTTCGACAATTCCCATCTACTTACCACTATGCTCAATTGATTTTATAGAAGTAGCAAAAACGCTTTTATCACTTGTCTTTACTTTCTCAACGAGATACTGAGAAGTAAGTCCAGGGGAGGGGACCAGTTGTTTACTAATGTCCATTTGAGTTGTTTTGTTTTCTATTTCCTTGAGTCCTAGTTATACATTGTAATTTGCCTGAATTGTTTTCCAAAAATCACAAAACAAGCATCTAGTTGCATTAGCATTTCATTTAAGATTGAGTCTTGAGAAGCATTTAGGTTCACACCATAGTTTTCATATTCGTTTTTAGAAATTCTCTTGCTTTATTTGAACAACCTTGTTAGGTTATTGGCTAGGGACCATAATGAGTTCTTTGTGTCGTAGTCATATCTTTTAGAAAATTGATAGATCACTCACCCGGAACTCCTATGCTTTATGCTTGCGCAAATATCTTGAAATAATTTGATTGATTTCATTAAATGGAAATTTACGGCGGATTTATGGCCTTGAGATGCATTGTATGACTTCCTTCTTCGAGCTTGGCTTGGCAACTGACTAAGGTGACTCTTCTTACAAATACAACTCATTCAATGATGCATAAAGTGAGTTGGGAATGTGCGTAAAACTATACATTTTTCTGTCTCACTAAAAAAGCTGAGAGCAGGACATGAAACAACCCTTTCATGTTTGTGGATCCTCAAAAAGGATATGAAGCAGACCATTGATCGGTTGTGTATCCTAAAACCAGTGGACTTGTACTAAAACTGAACCAAAATAAGAATTGATAAATGCACTAAATTGAATTAAGTCATGCTAAGCTCAAGGAAGTTGAATGACATTTTATTTGATCTCAAGTCCCATAGGAAGTCTTCACCTTTAGAAATAAGAAATCAATTCAAGGGCCTGATATTGGTTAAGGGTATAGGACATTTCGTATTGGACACTAAGTGATATGATTATAATGTAGTTTTTCTAGGAGGATGAAGGTTCATTAGTGGATTACGGTCTTAGCTTGATGAGTTGTTTGTTTTAGATATGATATTCCCCTTTCTTTTTCAAACATCTTTTTTTTGTCTTGTAGTTTGTTTGCATGAGGACAAACAAAAGGTAAGTTCTGGAGACTTGATATATATGAATATTGCCCTAGTTTTGTTGTGGTTTTGCATCATTCTCACCCATATAGGTTGCATTCAGTCTAATTTTAGATAGCATTGTGTATAGTTCATGCATTAGAGTCTTAGGATCATGTATTGCATATTTTCTACCTTTTTGAGTCATTTGGTTATTTGGAACTCAACTTGGAAGATTGGACTTCATGGGATGAAGCATTCAATCATTGGGATAAGAGTGGATCAAGAAATATGAAGAAGGGAGCAGAAAGGTTGAGGATTGACCTGATAATCGACTGGTCATGGTCGATCTCCGCATCGGATTGCACAAGAATGAGATGGCTTGATTACACGGTTGAGAGATCACACCCCAACGGAGAAATTTAGTGGGCCATATGCGAACAAAGGCTCAAATCACGCGTTCTTGACCAGGAGGTCGCCCAAGGAGATCGACGCATCATTGCCTGAAGAAGCAGCTCAGTGTTCCAGACCATCGACCACACAATCGATGGTTATGACCCAATCCCCATGCACCCAAGAGAACTCACACGAATGAGGATCCTCGACCCTCAGCCCAACTTGGAGACGTCGACCTTGGGTTGTTAGCTTCATCACACATTGGACCTCGCCTCCTCGACAAACGACCGACCAAAGGTGGTCGATGAAGCCCCATTTACACAACCTGCTTGCAAACCAAGGCTCGACCTGCAACCCGACAGAAACTACATCGGTGGAATGCACGCATGAAATCCTTCATGGGCGATGCCTCCTTCACCAGAACCTCGACTATGGGACCTCGACCCAGACCACTTTTTAGCAATTTTTTTGGTCCAACCTGGTTTGTCCCTGGTTGACCCGAACCCGCTTTTAATCACTTTAAAACCCAAAGTTAAGGGTAGGTTCACATAATTCGGATTCAAGCTTTAATTTCCTAAGGTATTTTGTTAACAACAATTGAGAGAGAGTTTGGGAGAAAACATTGAGAAACTCATTTGGATCATCTTCTTTGAAGATATTTGAAGAATATCTTTATCTTATCTCTTGTCTATTTCATTATCTTCATCATCTTATCATTTGTTTTTCTTCTACTTTTGATATGTTCGAGTAGTTCATAGAGTGGTTGAAGGCTTGGTAGATCATAGGGTTGGGTTGCTGATTTTAATGCTTAGGTTGTTAGATTCCTTCTTATTAGGTGCTCTTAATGCTAGATTCAACTTGATCACTTGAGAATAAATGCTAGGAGATTTGATGCTCGGGAGGTGTTCGATGAAACTCTTGAATGACCTTTTAAGAGCTTTTCTTTCCTAGCCATTGAGAGATGATGTTAGAGGGATCTGTGGACTTAGTGAACTTGATCCTAATGCTTAATGATATATTGGTTTGCAAATTAGAGTTTAGTAAATCGATTGATTGATATATAGATTAATGCCATGAGAGTGGGTTGATCTAGTGTTGTGATTCATGTCCCAGGCTAAGCTTTGTGGTACTTTGTTGCATCATTTATTGACTTCCCTTTCCTTAGATCGTTTGCCTTGCCTTTGACAATTCATTTTTAATCAATTGTCTTTGCTTCTTCATAACCCGGTTTTTGATTGATCCTATTTTGTGCTTGAATTTATTTATTTTATGCTCTGTTTGGTTTTGATTTGTTTTGAGTAGTAGTTGTAGTTATCAATCTCACACTTATTGATTTCTTTAGCTTAAGTGAGAATCCTATAGTTCTAGTGCGTTAATTCTAGGTTCTTTGGGGTTCGAACACAAGTGCTTTCAATGATAATGATTTTCATTTTTTGAATTAATAGCTTGCTTATCATAACACAAAAAGTACAAACATCAAACACCCATCTCCACTTTCTTACGTGATTTCCGAAGATTGTTTCAGCTCCTTCTTCCTTTCTTCACTGATTTTGACACCAAAATAGATAATTCATTTGGAGAGGTTTACATTCTGGCCTGGAACCATATTTTACTCATCAAAGGTTCCATTAAAGATATCTGTTTCAGAACTACACTGATGGGATCAAAGACTATAGAACTTTGACAACTAAGCATGGCCTAGAGTCGGTTTTTGAGTTTTTGGCGAAATACACTAAGGAAAAAGGTAGACAAAATTCATTTGGAAACATGTCGAAGATAAAGGGAAGATGACCTTCTTGGATATGTTTCAGGTAGCTAAACTCAGTGACTCATCTAGTACTCAAGAAGCTAAGCCAGACTCAAGAGGTTCACTTTAATAACCTTCTGTAGTGAATCATGAGGACATACAAGCACTCATCAAAGTGTTCTAGATGATCCATAGAGAATAAGCTATGAATTTAATTTCTATGGATTTTTGGCTCAACCAACTAAAATCCTCAAAGTTCAATCAGCCCAAAAGAAGTTAGGAGCTAAAAGACATGAATTTTACAAGTTGTTGGATCTGCAATGAGCCCAATTGTGTGACAAGGCGAAATATGAAACTTCACAGCCCAAAGATGCAAACTTAATTTCAGACCACTTGGAGAATATTATTGGACCTTCATGGTACCAATAAGTGCAAGTACGCATCAATCACCATCGAATCTTCAAGATACACGCCCAACAGTAAGAATGTACGATTTGGTCTTGTTTAAGGTAAGTTTGGGATCCACTTATTTTAAGAGCTTATAAACTCATGTTTGGCGACAAGGAGATTATTTTAACCAGTTATACACACTCAAAGATGTTAAAAATGCACCAGCACATAGGGAAATAGGGGAATTGTAATACCCACACTCGGTAAATCCGCAAACACACAAGGTGTGGTACGTGAGTGCGGTACGAACGGACGAGCCAAACTAGGAAATTTAGTTTAGACGAGTTAAGAAAAGGCNAATTTAGTTTAGACGAGTTAAGAAAAGGCATTGGAAGCCTAAGGAATGAGAAAGAGC
>OVBA01001896.1:0-38791 GCA_900406435.1 Lepidium aucheri
CCTGCCTTGAACCATTATATAAGGTTCCTCATATGCAGCCTTGTAACACACATTTTGAATCAATAAAGAATCGAATTTCTTCACAAATCCGAGAGATAAATACCTCAAGTTCTAGTCTTTCTTTGTGAGTGATATCAAGGCGACACTAGTACCGACTTATCACAAGCTTTCCATCCCCTGTGTGGCGTCAATCGATCCATCATCAACTCCATTTCATCCACCGAATTGCCTAGAGGGAGACTTGAGTCCAGCTAGTCAATTCCCATCTTCCACCCTCATGTTCATTGGTTTCTAAGAGAAGAGAGACTTGAGTCCAATCTCTTGAAGCCGCCTATCACTTTGTGAGAATCATCACCGGTTCTTACATCAATTTGGTATCAGAGCCGAAGTTCCAAACTAGGTGATTTTGCTCTATATCTTTTGTTATTTATCTTCTATTGTTTTTGCTTCTTTATAAATCGAAAAACCCATACAAATCTTTGTTTCATTTGTTTTTGTTTCAGTTTTATAAAACGAGAAAAACCAAAAAGAATTTGATATTGTTAAGTTGTTTCCTTGTTTCAGAAAAATAAAAATAAAAGAAGAAAATGAGAAGGAAAGTGCGGATCAACAGATTTGGAAACTCTCATCAGGTTTCTTAAAGTGTATCTCGTGAATCTGCACATTCAAACCAAGGCTAAGACTTTCCATAATTAGCTTGTTTTGATTGTGTTTAAATTAATACATATATTCATTGCCTTAACTTGTGAATTGATCTGGTTAATTAGAGATTTACTTTCTAATTAATTTGGTTGGACTGATTTGATTATTTTAAATAAACTAAACCATATTTGCTGTCATATTTTAGTTTATATTTGAATTCTTTTCTGAATATATTGGTTTAGGGGACGTAAATCGAACCAAGAATTAATTTTTGGTTAGATTTCCTTTTGTTTAAAATTCCAAAGCACTTGATCGTTTGTTTATGTATTAGCACAATTCATTAGAAATAGCTGGAGACACACCTGACCCCAACCCCGCTTTACTACAAGTCATAGAACCCGTGAAGAATGATCTAGCTTCTCAGATTGGGCGCATAGATGCTCGTGTGGGGAGGTTGGAAGTTCCTAGGAATGATAGGAATGAGAGGAATAGTCAGCATGAGAGAAGTGATGAAGAAGCTGCTAGTGAAGAAGAAGAGGAAGAAGNTATGTTGAGGTAAACCGACAAACTATCAAAGATTTGAAGCTAACAGCTCCTACTTTTGCAGGTCAAATCAACCCTCAAGCCTACCTTGAATGGGAGAGGAGAATGGAGTATATATTCGATTACTATGAGTACAACAACTCTAAGAAGATTGCTCTAGCTTCAGCTNGAGTTGTGCAAGAAAGGAGCAGAAATGATCTACCACCTATTACCACTTGGGCCGCAATGAAGTGCAATTTCCGCAAGATGTTTGTGCCACCACATTACCATAGAGAGATGCAAAGGCAGTTCAGACAATTGTCACAAAAGCATAGGAGTGTGAAAAAGTATTTGGAGGAGTTTGAAGAGCTAAGAAACCAGATGGCTCTAGATGAAGATGAAGTGGTTCTTATGGGGCATTTCAAAGATGGACTACAAGAAAGAATCGCCAGAAAGGTGGAGAGACAACCATGCCATGACATGAATGAGCTCTTACATGTGGCTGTACAAGCTGAACAAGACATTAAGCACAAAACAGCAACTGCCACTCGTTCTAGAACCAATAACTCGTGGAGTAATACACCAGCTAAGGCCAATGACAAAGGGAAGGCAATAGAAACCGATTCAAAGGCCAAGAAAACTGCCTTTGACAATATCAAAACGTCAAAAGCAGAAACAAGTAAGTCTTCTAATCCCTCTAGATCAAGAGATATAACTTGTTTCGAATGTCAAGGTAGGGGACATTATGCAAAAGAGTGCCCAAACCAACGAATGATGATCATCACGCCTCAAGGAGACTACGAGTCTCAAGATGAGATGGAACACACGGAGGCAACGAATTCGGAAGAAGAAGTAGCCCTTCCAGAAACGGGGGACATGTTGGTGGTATGTAGAGCCTTGAGTGCTCTAAGTGAACCAGAAACNAATGCTGCTAGCAAGAAAATGGTTGATAAGCTAGGTCTCAAGACAAGCAAACACCCAAGACCATACCGATTAAGATGGCTTGATTCAAACACTGAAATAAAGATAGCCGAGCAAGTCACAATTCCCTTTAAAATTGGGAAATATCAAGATGAAGTCTTATGTAATGTGGTGCCAATGAAAGTAGGACACTTACTCTTGGGCCGTCCATGGCAGTTTGATAGAGAAGTTCTCCACAATGGCCGCACCAACACTCACTCATTCACTTCTAACAAACGTAAGTTTCAGCTTGCTCCATTATTACCGCAAGAGGTACATGAGATGCAATCTAAATATGTTGCTGAGTATAAGGCAAGTAAAACTAACCTTTACATCACTCCTACTACCATTTTAAAGCTAGAGATAAAAAGAAAACCATGCTACTAATGGTATTCAAAGATGTGATGCTCACATGTTCCAAAGAGATAGTACTTGCACCCGAAATCTCTTATTTCTTAGACAGGTTTAAGGACGTTTTTCCTGAGGAAATACCAGCTGGATTACCACCTTTTAGAGGCATAGAGCATCAAATTGATCTTGTTCCTGGAGCTGCATTGCCTAATAGACCAGCTTACCGGATGAATCCAATGGAGACAAAGGAGTTGGAAAAACAGATTCAAGACTTAATGGCTAAAGGATACATTAGAGAAAGCTTTAGTCCATGTGCTGTACCAGTCCTATTGGTCCCCAAGAAAGATGTAACATGGAGGATATGTGTCGATTGTAGAGCCATCAACAACATCACCATCAAATATATACATCCCATCCCATGATTGGATGATATGTTAGATGAACTACATGGAGCAACAATATTCAGCAAGGTGGATTTAAGAAGTGGTTACCATCAGGTCCGAATGAAAAAAGGAGATGAATGGAAGACCATTTTCAAGACCAAGCAAGGGTTCTATGAGTGGCTAGTCATGCCATTCGGTTTAACCAATGCACCAAGCACATTCATGCGGTTAATGAATGAGGTGCTAAGAACCTACATCAGTAAGTTTGTTGTTGTTTACTTTGATGATATTCTTATATACAACAAGTCTTTTGGTGATCATGTGAAGCATCTTGAGTTAGTACTTGAGACACTTCGGAAAGAAGGTCTTTATGGAAACCTTAAGAAGTGCACATTATGCACTAATGAGCTAGTTTTCCTAGGTTCTGTTGTAAGTTCTCATGGTTTACATGTCGATCAAGAGAAGATCAAAGCCATACAAGAATGGCCAACACCTACAACAATTGGACAAGTTAGAAGCTTCTACGGACTAGCTAGCTTTTATAGGCAATTTGTCAAGGATTTTAGCACCATAGCTGCACCTCTAACTGTTGCAATCAAGAAAGATATGGTATTCAAATGGGGATCAGCTCAAGAAACCGCATTTCAACAACTCAAAGATCGCTTAACTCATGCACGGGTTTTGGTACTTCCAAACTTTGATAAAACTTTTGAAATAGAATGCGATGCTTTTGGTTGTGGTATAGGTGTTGTTCTAACTCAAGGAAGCCGACCAGTAGCTTACTTTAGTGAAAAGCTAAGCGGAGCCACATTAAACTACCTAACATATGACAAAAAACTTTCAGATTTGGTCAGATCGTTGGAGACACGGCAACACTACCTGCTGTCAAAGAAGTTTGTTATTCACACTGACCATGAGACATTAAAGCATCTAAGAGGCCAAACAACACTTAAGAGGAGACATGCTAAATGGTTGGAGTTTATGGAAACATTCCCTTACATCATCAAGTACAAAAGGGAAAAGACAACATAGTAGCTGATGCTCTATCAAGAAGACATATGCTGATCACCACAATGGAAACCAAAGTGTTAGGATTTGAGCATATGAAGGATTCGTATGAGGAGGATCCAGATTTCGGCTATATTTACCAAGAATGTCTTAATTCGAAAAAAGGTCCTTTCTATGCTCATAATGGTTATCTTTTTAGAGAGAAAAGGCTTTGTATTTCGTAGGGATCAATGAGAGATTTGTTGATAAATGAGCACACAGTGGAGGACTCATGGGCCACTTTGGAGTTGATAAAAATCTAAGCGTTTTGGTGGAGCACTTCTTTTGGCCTCACTTGAAGAAAGATGTAGAACGGTTCTGTTCTAAATGCATCACTTGCCATAAAGCCAAATCCATGTCACATCCATATGTTTATACATGCCTTTACCTAATCCTACTATGCATTGGGTTGATATATCAATGGATTTTGTTCTTGGCTTACCCAAAATCCGAGGAAAGGATTCTATCTTTGTTGTAGTGGACAGGTTTTCAAAGATGGCACATTTCATTCCATGTGCAAAGACTAATGATGCCACTCAAACTACTGATCTATTTTTCAAAGAAGTTGTACGCCTACATGGAATTCCAAGGAAAATTGTATCGGATAGAGACACCAAGTTCTTGAGCCACTTTTGGAGAGTTCTTTGGAGAAAACTTGGAACTAAGCTGCTCTTTTCTACCGAGGTTGTAAACAGGTCCTTATCCACTCTTTTAAGAGCCATTGTTGGTAAAAATTTGAGAAATTGGTTAGATTGTATTCCATTTGTTGAATTCGCTTATAATTATGCTAACCACTCAACTACTAAGCTTTCACCTTTTGAGATTGTGTATGGTTTTAAGCCAGAGACGCCTTTAGACCTTGCACCACTACCCCTTTAGATTCACTAACCAAGATGGCGAAAGCAAAGCAGAAACAATCAAAAAGTTACACAAGAAGGTGAAGGAGAACATTGAAAAGAAAACCGCAAACTATAAGAAAGCGGCTGACAAAGGACGCAAGGAGGTCATCTTCAATCCACAAGATTGGGTTTGGTTTCACATGAGTCCGGAGAGATTTCCAAACCAACGGAAAAGATAGCTAGCACCTAGAGGAGACGGTCCATTCAAAGAATTAGAGAGGCTCAACAACAACGCCTATCGTCTTGAGATGCCAGGTGAGTTAACCATATCACCCACTTTCAATGTTGCTGACTTAGCTCCATATGTTGTAGATGAAAGTGTTCTAAGGCTAGAACCTTCTCAAGAGGAAGGGAATGATGAGGACATCGACTCCAACAAGTCTATAGAAGAGATGTTAGCAGATCAAGACACAATCATCATGAAGGATCCGCCTAATACAAGAGCGGGAACCAAGGGGCTTAGAGAAACGTTTAACAAGTCTATACAAAGCCTCCTAGCATAAAGAGTTGAAGATAAAAAGGCCGGACCAAAAGATGGAAGTATTGGAACCCAAATGGAGCTACTTGAAGGCCAAATGGTGATGCTCTCAATTCAGCCAATTAAAGGCCCAACCTAAGGACGCCTAAGACTTACCAAAACCGAGCTAAGGTAAGTATTTCAATTAATATTCTGTTTGTTTCTTTTGCAGATTTTGTTTTTTCAATTTCTTTCCTTTTTAGCACTAGGTGATTGAAACAATAAAGTTTGTAATCTTTTTCATTTAATTTCGAGTATTCTCATTTATTGTAAGAGATACTCTCCTACCTGCCTTGAACCATTATATAAGGTTCCTCATATGCAGCATTGTAACACATTTTGAATCAATAAAGAATCAAATTTCTTCTCAAACCCGAGAGATAAATACCTCAAGTTCTAGTCTTTCCTTGTGAGTGATATCAAGGCGACACTAGTACCGACTTATCACAACCTTTCCATCCCTTGTGTGGCGTCAATCGATCCATTGTCAACTCTAATTCATCCACCAAATTGCCTAGAGAGAAACTTGAGTCCAACTAGTCAATTCACATCTTCAATCTTCATGTTCATTGGTTTCTAAGAGAAGAGAGACTTGAGTCCAATCTCTTGAAGCCGCCTATCACTTTGTGAGAATCATCACCGGTTCTTACATCACAATGGATTTTAATGAATTTATGAGATTTTAAAATACAGACCTAATGGATTTAATGGGATTTTAGAACAAGATTTTTATGGATTTGATCGTATTCCAATTCATCAAAAAAGCAATAACCGTTAAAATGACAGAAGATTGAATGGATTTGAAATTCCTTTGGATTGATCAAATCCTCTTTTCTTTTACTTCATTTTTCTTCGATTGGGTACTGTTTCAATGCCACCAAAGCTTCTCCTCTAAAAAACTTACATTGGAGCTATGCAGAATACTACAAAAATAACTGAAACAGACAATAGTTTGATTGAAGCATACGATGGTTTGCATACTTTGCATACTGCAACCCTTACTTGAATTACTAACCACAAGTGCACAACTCTATTTGATAACTTTCTTAGGACCCCATAGATGAGCCTGCATAAGTTCTCAAAACAAGATAACAATCTTGTAATATTCGTAAGAGTCAGATTTTGAATCATGCTAGAAATGCAAGACTCAATAAAAACAATTATTAGTCATTCTGGCTAGTTCTTAAGTCTTAGCATGACAGCAATTACATAGACAACTAGCTTGTGGTGGTTCGCATATATAATTGACATTGAACTAGTCATGGCCAAAGACATGACATTTCTTCTGCAATAAACATCTACTATGAGCTGGTCTTAAGCATCACTGTTGTCCCTTTTGTGTCTTCTCATCCTAGCTAAAAGCATGTATAGACAAGAGATGCCTCTTAGATGTTATTTATATGATAGTAATATGAAATGAATAACAGTCCTTACTTATGTTTTTGTTTCTATTTGAATTGAATTGACACAAGAACACAATGAGCTCTTGACATGTTTGTTTCCAGGCCATGGCTTCATACAAACCAGTGTTGTTCTTCAAGTTGTTTTGCTTTTGAGATGATTGTGTTGGATCATATGTATGTAAAAAGAATCAGTTTTTTCTCTTTTGCCTATAACTTTAACAAACAACACAACTCTGTTTTTTCTTTTTCTCCCATGCTCAGTATGGTCGTCCCCTCCAAATACTCTGCACTACCGCTGGTACTCGCATCCAAAAGGTGCTTATTCTCTACATCATTATTGACTTCTCTCAGGTAATAATACTTCTATGCATATAGGCTCTAAGTCTATAAAAATTGAGTTTCTTAATTTGATTAAGTACAAACAAGTTTGACTCGACAATCCAGAGGATACATAGTCAAGCAATGTATCTAGAATGTTATCATTATTTTTTATAACTATTGATGTACACAAATTAATTTTCATCGTTTTGTAACTTTTGTTTAAGACTTTTGATTTTTACTAACAAATGACAAAGCTTTTGATATATGTTTAGAGTTGATCGATTGTTTTTTATTATTAATGACCTTTTGATACGTTTTTGAATTAGTGTATATGTATGATTGCATGACCAATTGGAAGTTTGAACCTTACTTTGTAGGTACTGCTATGTTTGTGCTCATCATGCAATTATGTGTTTGGTGTATTAGCAATTTGTAAACTCATGATCAAGAGAGAAGAATGACGGCAATCAAAAGAAATAGTCCTCAACAAGAAGCATGTTTAGTAAGAATGGTGAATCTTATGATTAAAATTATGGTAAATTCTCTATACTTTGTTTTCTATATCGTTCATGTTGCAAGTTTTAGCCTTTAGCCTCTGTTTCACCATGTTACTTCCTTTTCTTTCTATTTTTCATGTGTTTGAGGATCGTTTTTTTTGTTTCCAACATTTCTGACTTGGTACAATCTTTATTAGATTTCATTTTACTGATAAAGTCAACAAATATTTTGATATCTTACATTAATGGAAATGCGTGAATGTAGTTGTTGCTATTCTTCATATTCCACAAAGAATGATCCTGGTGCGTAGAGCAAACTTTGATACTTACAAGTTACATCTGCTTCTTCACTTAATATATCCAGAATATGCTTCTTGCTAACTTCAGAACAATAAAAATAGAAAACACAAATCAATCACAATTTTCAAGCTGAAACTGTAAACATACCACCAGATTCAACATTGGCTACAGTCACCTTGAGGTTATCAAGCAACAAAGCAAATCTCCATGACCTAACACCAAGACCCTTGTCCTTAAGGTGAAGTTCAAGTCCTAAAAGGTGTGTGTTTTCTCCCGACCCGGTCACGTCAGCTAAAAACTTCACATGCTTGTTATCTGGGTATGTCTTTCCCCATGCTTTCATCACAAATGGAGCATTCACTGAAGAAAATTAAATTGGAAACTCACTTTGTGTGGTCCTGTGATATCTTCCTCATAAAATTATCTACCATTGCTAAGAGGAAACGATACATATTTCTTTTGCATCAGTTTAATATATTGCTATTACAACACATCTTATCAAAGAACTAATAGTGAACTCACCTGTTCAGTTCGGTGTCCTTTAGGTTCATTAATTTGCAATATTTGCAAGAACTTAAGCTGAAGGGACCACATTTGACGGTAAGCTATCTTGTGACATCTCTGCACTCTCCAATATCTCTCTAATCCTATTTGCTACATCAATTAAATTCGCACACAAGTATTTAAAATATTGTCGAGCCAATACACAGAGACAAAAAAAAGAAAGAGAAATAAACCATTTCCCAAAACTCTAACTTTGCTTCAAATCATGAAGATACATAATATATAACAAGAACATCATAGCAACAAATTAGAAACTCAAACTGTTGATGCTCAAAACAAGATTCATAATTCAGAGCAGCCAAGCGAGCAAACTAGGGATTGCAAGCAAGTACCTTGAGCATGGTTTTCAGAAGCATTTAAACAAAAATCATTGGTGGCAGCTTGAGACTTGGCTTGAGAAGCAGTGGCAAGATTATATAGATGGGTGATGCTTCCTTGAGTAATGTCGGTGACATCGACGGTGACGTCGCTCCATTGCATCTCTTCTAATTGATAAAAAAAGATTCAAAAACCAGAAGAGTGGGTCAATGGATCATATACTACTTTTTGTCATTACTCTCATCTCGCATACTCCTCATTAATCTAATGTACTACTCTAGTTTAATGAAATATGTTATGTCAGAAAAGCCCTCAGTTTGGAAATTTTAATGTTTTTTGTTTAATATAAAATAGGCAGGTTTGGTTAAATGGAAGAATTGAACCAAGGAATTTTAGACCGAGCGATTCTCATGATTGGTTCTCTTTCCAATTTAGATTGGGTTGGGTTCCCTCCAATTTGGTCGTACAATCGATTTTTCCTTTAAAATCTATTACTGATCGTACTTATATTGACCCGTTATATTGCTTTTTGCCTAGATCTTTCCGTTCAGATCGGGATCTAGCCTAAAGATTTCCGTTCAGATCTCGTGGGAGTAGTCTCTAGCTTGCTGTTAATCAAACACACGCTGAGGTGAGCTTGTGATTTGATCTAAAGCTTCGAAATCAAGGTGTGTTTTCTTAAAAATAGTGATTTTGATTTCAATTTGGTCTGTAGTTAAGGATAATGGTGAAAACAGTAATTCATAGTGAATATGGAGGATGTTACGAATATATCAGTCATGAGTATGAATGGAATTCTAAAAAAGCAGACGCGCTCGCTGTAACAATGAAGACATTTTCTGTTGATGATATAACGTATTCGATGTTATTGGATTCGATACAATCGAAAATGGGCTTAGATGGAGGTAAGAATAAGCTGAAAATGAGCTATTTTCCACTGGTAGGTCGAGATAGAAACAGTCATACATCTTGGATGATGATGATGTCAAAAGTTACCTAGTGTCTAAACGTAGAAGCATTCTGAATTTGGAAACTAATGAGTGTGGTGGGGAAGGTCTAAGAAAGGATTTAGTTAGTCGTTTTGGTGGTAACTATGGGGAGACGTCTAAGCAGAAAGGTGATGAGCGATGGGCAATTTATGATGAAGAAGAAGAAGATGATGAGGATGATGATGATGATGATGATGATTATGATGATGATGATGATGATCCTGATTATGTAGATAGCGATGATGTGGAACATGATAATGTCGTTGATGTAAATGGTGAGATAGTTCTACGTGATGACAATATGGATAACGATAATGTTGTTGCTAGAAATGGACAGATTGTAGTAGTAATCAGCGTAGATAATGCTAATGATGTTGCTAGAAATGGTGAGAATGTAGCATAGGTCAATGTGGATAATGAGAATGGTTATTTTTGATGATTGTGATCATTTGAATGAGGGTTTATATCTTAAAGGGTCTTACACTGAAGAAGGATGGATTTGATGGTTTAGGTATGGTACGAGGTTAGACTTTTGCAACTAAGGAGGAAGTGGTAGACATATTGTTGAGAGCTTCCCATAAGCAATTGTATGAATATAAAATAGTAAATTCAGATAGTTGGAGATATATAGTTAAATGTCGGGCTGAAGGGTGTAATTGGTACATTTGTGTGTCCATACCACAATTTTCTCATAGAGACAATCCGTGGCTGATTAATAAAAAACTTTTACATTTACTAGCCCCAACCATAAAAGGTGTTGTTTCTGTAAGCAGCAGTTAATAATCCTAACCATAGTTAAGTCACTCGAACCCTAGTATCATCATCATAGTTAAATAACCCGAACCCTAGTATCATCTTTCTCTATAAATATACACTTCTAGGGTTTCCACTCAGCATCCTCTTCAACTTCTATAAACTTCAAACTGTTCTTCTTAACGTTCTCTTAAGCTTTTCTCAAATCTATCTTAAAAATACACCAAAACCAAAAAAACCAACATGAGTGCCAAAGGAAAACAGCAAGTTCAATACTATTCTAATGAATCCGATAATTATGACGGATCTGATTATGACTCCGATGGAAGCAGTGATGATGCATAGAAGACAGTGAAAACCAGAGATTTCATGGCAGAATTTTTTGAGGCGATTAGGAGAATGATGATCTCAGTGGCTCGTACAAAGTAGTTCCATTACCCAGCCTATCATGGTAAACTTGGTTATAGTGTCCTTTTCTCTCTTGATGCCCTATTGTCGCATGCCACGGCTAAAAAACTCGACACACAACCCATATAGACCTCGCTGAGAACCTACGTAGTGAGACCAAGCACTCGCCAACAAGGAGGCAGCGGGAAAGCTTTTTGGACTGTGGAGAGTTCTAAACAAGGCTGGACTCACAAAACTTGTGTGGCCTCCAGTACTTAACATGAACCAACCTGTTTAAACTATCTTATGGCCACCCATGGTGATCATCCAAAATATGGGACTGAGAAAAAAGGATTCCAAAACACAAAAGGTAAGGCTATTCACATATTGTTATTTATTATTTACATATCCCATTTTTGAATATGGTTTCTCAACCTAATATTTATAATTTTTATATTTTCAGAGATTAGGGATGGGGAACCTCAAATTGGCTTCAAACTTCAAAGAGTACGAGCCTGCTACGGCACACCAGGCTTACGGTCCAAAGGGACATCATGGAATAGGTGCTTTGGTATTTGCAGAAACCGCTTGGGAATACTATCAGGCTGAACGTCTCCACATGGAGTGTGTTAAGAAAGGGTGTGGCAGACTGGCGTGGAGCCGTGGGGACAAGTAATTCTCCAAAGGTGTTTGCCAACTATTTGACTTTCGTGCAACCATTGAAGATATTGATTTCTTCAATCACCACTTGCATGGCAACACGAGGCTATGAGATGAACCCTTTCAGTGAGATGGTTGCGAAGGAGGTTAGGGGTCTAGCTCTGGCTTAGTCGGGAGAGCTTCACGACAAGGACAACTGAATGGTCAAAACTTAATTAAGACAACTATAGCGTATAATGTTTTGATTGTCTATAGTATCGTTGTTTACTTTTGCTTTTTTATGTTTTGTATTTATTTCCCATGTATTATATATATCTAATGTATTTATTAGTTTATTTATTATATTAGTAAATTTTTATTTTATACTATTTTTATTAAACGCAGAGCATAAATCGTAAAAGTAGGAGAAACAAATCGTAAAAAGTTTATTGTTGAATCGTAAAAATAGGAGAGAGGGTATCATGTGATCTATTTTATTGGTTGTAGGAAAGAAAGAGAACAAATGTGTTGTGTGTTTTGTGCTCAATACTAAAATATGAAAATAAAATAAAATTATCTATTTTAAAGTTATTTTCAGGTGACTTTTAATATTATTTTAATTCAAAAAATGTACAATTGCATCAATCCTTGCCAACTCTTATATTCATAGGTTGTTCATGTCATCAATCCTCGTCAATCCCTATATTCATGGGTTGTCCATTTCATCAATCCTTGTCAACCCCTATATTCATAAGTTATCCATATCATCAATCCACACTAACCCCTATCTGTATTTGTTTCAGACCGTCAGATATCTGCTAATCCAACGACACGTTAGCTTTTATGCTCAATTTTTGTTTTATTTTCCATTTACCTAAGTTTATATATTGTCCTACCCATTGATATAGCTTATCAACCGTTACATATATTTAAAATTTTTGGAAATTTATCATGTCAGAGATTTATATATACTACAAGATGTTCTAATATAGTTGTAGAGACATATGTGTACTCAAAGATGTTGTAACATAGTTGTAGAAACATATGTATACTCAAAGATGTAACATAGTTGTAGAGACATATGTATACTTAAAATGTTGTAACATAGTTAACGTTGTAACATAGTTTTAACATAGTATATACTAAAAGATGCGTTAATCACTTTTTAGTTTGAGAATCATTTTATAGTTTAATCACTTTATAGTGTAATAATTTCATAGTTTAATAACTTTATAGTTTCAGAATCACTTTATAGTTTAATCACTTTATAGTTATAGTTGTATAACTATATATTAAGTTTAATCACTTTATAGTTGTATTTATAGTTATAGTTGTATAACTATATGTTAAGTTTAATCACTTTATTGTTTTGACTTTCTCAATTTTGACTTTCTTAATTTTGACTTTCTCAATTGTGACTTTCTAATAATCATCTCATATAACAACGACAAAATTGATAGATTAGCATTACACTTGATTAATGACCGTTACACTTAATTAATTCGCATTACATTAGTCAAAATACCCATCATATCGTCACCAAAACACCTAAACCTATGCCAATAAAAAAAACTTCTTCATCCTCCATTCGGATTCTCTGAGCATCATCTTGATTTGGTGTTTTTGCTGTTACAGACTCGTGTAATCCAACGCCCTCAGCTGCTCCTCAAGCTTTTCAATGGAGTTACTCATTTGATTGATCTCATCTAACATTGCTTCATCAACCCATTTGAAGATGTGCTCATCTTTGGCGAGCTACAAGACAACACATATCTATCAATACATATAGCTATACAATTGTAAAAATTGTAGTAAGATGTACTTCAACCTTCGCCGCTGAAGCATATGAACAACGATAAAACCGTCTTCCAGGATTCTTAGCTGATTTTGATGTATTAACAGCCGTAGTGTATCCACACCCACATTTTGTCAGAATACATGTCACATGACGAGATCCAGACACTACATTTGAATTCCCAATTGACGCTCTGAGAGATTGCTCATTCTGAAACTTCAACCGCGTTTTGTAATTTAGGGTTTAGAACCAAATTTGTAAAGGTAAAGTAGATTTCATTTGGGGAAAAATCCTCGGTCAGACCGATTTTATATTGGTCTGCGAAACGGATCATGGTCCAAAAGATGAAGTAGATTTCATTTAAAGTTTTCTTTATATTTTAAAATAAATATAATAAATAAACAAAACTAATGATGTCACTTTAGTTTCTCTTTTAATGGACACGTGCGCACCAATTCTCTCTCACAACAACTTTGGATCATTTCACAAATTTTATTCTTTTTAAATTTTATTTATTAAATAATAAAAAAATATTACAGCATCTACCAAGATCTTTCCATACTATCTTCCATATAATTTTATTCAACTAGCCAAAATCTTCTATTTATCAGCCCTACGTCTAATAATATTTTCAAATATATTACGAATTTATTCAAATACTTTACAACAATATTAAAAACACATAAACACACAATTTTTATTATAAATTAAAATGAGATACCAAATTATCTTACAAAAGTATTTCCATAATGCTCCCAAATTACTCTAAAAAAATCATAAGTACTTTTGAAAAAAATAAAAATACTACTAACATATATAACATATCCCTCATAAATGAAGCATCTCTTGGAGATTACAAATCTAGCACTCCTCGTAAATGAACATTGAAAACCAATACTCAAAATATTGAAAACAAGGATTCCATGGAGGACATGTATCGAAAACACATTCTGGTGTTTCCATGAACAGCCATACGTGCGTGTCTTGGTAGATTTTCCTTCTTTCTGTCCGTATGCGTGCAATTGTTCACAAAAATGTGGGCTAATGCAAGTGTGCCCTCTTTGCCTAGTTTTGATGATACTTCCTTGATTTTCAACCTCCCAAATTTGTAGTACCCTTCACAAATATCTAAGAATCCATAAGCTAATTTTGCAACTGCTATCTCTTCTTCTACCGAACATAATAGACAGGACCCTAGTATATTAGGGTCTTTCTTTACTGCAAGTCGTAGCCCTTCCAAGTATTTGGCGATTGGGTTACCTGCACAATAGCATTTTCTGAAAAAAATTATGTGTGTAGAATCTTCATTTACCATCCAAGGTTGTTCAAAGAATTCTTCAAGGTTTGCTTCCTTTAAGCATTGAGGGGAAAGGCCAAGTTTTGATACCTCCTTCCCACTTCCGATGAATCCCCCAAGATATCTGAAACTTCTTCTCCCAACACAATCAATGATGTCGCTTAGTATCTCCATTGGAAGGAAAGTCATTTTCTTTGGCCATTGTCTAAACCCTAAACCCATTTATATAGATTTTCTCCGCAATTTAGTACTTTTATTTATTTTATTTTATATCACATTTATTGACAGTAGTTATTATCATTATGAATAGTCACATATATGTTTTTCGATTCTACCTTTTCATGAATCCTCCCGCTCAATGATGTCGTTAGTATCTTTCTCTATTGCAAGGAAATCCATTTTCTTGACCATTGTTTAATAAATAGAAGAAATTCTTGAAAAGACGCATTTCATTAATAAATTACTTCGCTTTCTTCCACCGCTTGCTTATAATTATTAGCCCTAGGTCTAGAAGCAATTACCCATCATATTTTTTTCTTCTCTCACAGTGTTCAAACTTTCCCTCGTCTCCTTACTTCCCCTCTTCCAAAAATTATGGCTCCTTGGGTTGTCTCTAAGATTCTATCAACTTCAACTCCACTCAGTCACCGTTTTTCATCCATGTATCTTGCTTCTATTGGCAACGTTGACCGAGCAGTAAAGATTGCTTCGATATTAGGTGCCACTGATCTTCTGGCAGAGGCTACCATTTTAAGACACCTTCATCAACATCCTAATGTTATCGCTTTCTACGGCCAGGAAATTGTCCGTTGTGAAGGCCTAAATACTGAAGTAAACAACATTGCCAACATACTCGAGTACTGCTCCAAAGGTACACTCTAGAGTAAGACCCTCACACCTATACCAGAAGCAGAAGTGAAGCTTATGGCGATGGATATTCTCCATGGTTTAGAATACATACACTCTAACTACATCGTCCATTGTGATGTACACCCACGTAATATCTTGCTTAAGGAAGTTGATCCTCGTTGGAGACCCAACGGTTCTTCTTGTATACTTTTTGACTTCCGAGTCAGCTATGGAGAGTGGGTCCATTAGATATGGCCTTCGGCCCAAGCACAATAGAATTGATCCCCGCTACATGACTCCTTAACTTATCTCCGAGAAATACATTGCAGATTACAAAGTGGACTGCAAAGTTGACATATGGTCATTCGGGTGCATTGTCGTACAACTTCTCACCGCCACGCAACCTTGGCAGGGTTTCCAAGGACTCCGGAGTCTTTGTGGTGTTAACTGGCACGAGCTCATTTCCCGAGCAGTTCCCCTCTGTATGTAATATCTGACGTACTCGCCACTGTCTCTGCAGAAGCAGTGAGCTTCGTCCAGGCTTGCTTGAGGAAGGATCCTGCCGTACGGTCAATGGCGGCTAAGCTCTTAACACATCTCTTCGTTAATTAAACCTAGGGTTTCCATTTTATTTTTATTATTCAATTTACTTTGTGTTCTATATTTTTATTTTTCAATTAACTCTGTCTAATATACTTCCAATTAACTAAATGAAATATAATTCCAATTAACTATGTCAAATATTTCATTATTTTCCAATTAACACTTGTGTCCAATTAGTAATGATGCCTTGTGCAGCGTAGGATTTTTAATAAAACAACAATACGAAACTCAACTTCAAATACCCATCCAAAAGACAATGTTTGATAACACGATAACACTTCATGATATCAAAATATAAACATAGTTTCAAAGCAATATGAACATAGTTTAAATTGGAGAAGGAACAATTATTTTTGTTTTTGTTAAAAGTGAAATAGATGAGATGCGATTGAGCTACAAAAATTAATTAATAGAAATGGTAGTTGATTTATGTCTCGAGTAAAGATAAAATAAAGAACTAATACACGTCTTCATTTATTCATGATGCACGAGTTTACTCTCATTGGACTGTTATAATTCATATTTATTATGACATAATTAATATTTATTTTATTTCTATTTAAGTGTCATGCCTATCTATATCTCTGGAACACTAAAAGCATCATAAATCACACCATATCAAGAGAATCTATTCTTTTGCTTTATTTCCTAAATTATCAGTTGATAAAATCTTTTGTATTGACTATATCGAGACAGACAAAATGAAATACTAGGATTATATATATGCTTATATACATAAAATCCCAAAAGGCCATTCATATGTGTTGTAGTAACTCATGTTCCTTCTAAACCGCGTGATGACGTGATGGTTATCTAACCCTAGGTGTCTTTTCCCAAGGTGTCTTCTCAATTCTGCCTATTCATTACTAACTCTAGTTACTTTTCCTAACCCTAATTACTACTAAACCATAAACACTCTTTATGTTATGGTGTCATTAAAAGAACGTCATAAACACTATTTATCAACATTTGTAATGATCGTTTTTTATGTTATGTTAGACAATAAATGCAGGCCCCTATTACGTGATGGTTTACTCAACCATTACGAGCATACCCCAATTACGCAAGGTGTCTTTTCAATTCTGCCCATTCATTACTAACCCTAGTTACTTACCGTAACCATAATTATTACTTAACCATAAACACTCGAGGCAAATTACCCAGCGAATTAATTGACGCACTATATCTCTATACTTTCCATTTTCCTTTATAGTTACACGCTTCTAGGGTTTTTCTTCCATATCTCTTTCTCTTTTATTCCAATTCTCTTCTTCACAAGCAGCCAATACGTACCCTCTAAATGATCTCTGGAATACCATGATGTTCTCTATACAAGGCACACAACCATTAGGCTCGCGGTTGAAGGAGACACCAAAAGAGCCATCAAATCTATGCCCTTGCCATCTTCAGAATCTCTTTGAGCAGAAGAGAACTTCTTGAAACGCCTTCACTCTCCCTTTGTTATCAAGTCCTATGGGAATGAGATAACATTAGATGACACCACTGAGAACTACAATAATGCTTTGGATTACTGCTCTGGTGGTTCTCTGCACAGTAAATGTTATCGTTTCACTCCACTGCCATTGATGCATGAAGGAACTGGCTCGGGACATTCTATACGGGCTTTCTGAAAATCATACTGCAAATGTTGCTCATTGTGATCTTAGCCCACAAAACATCTTACTATATGACCTCAAACCCAAATCTTGGAGGCTCAATGGGTTTACGCCTTTGATTACTGACTTCGAGTAAGTGATGGAGATTGGGTCCTCTGGCTACAGGGAGCTGCCACATCATAGGAGAAATGACATATGTTACAAGGCACCAGAGATTCTAGACCATCTATGGCCTAATTATAGAGTCAACTATAAAGTCGACATCTGTTCTTTTGGACTCACGGTTCTGGAGATGCTCACTGGTAAGTCTCCTTGGCATCAAGTCGGAGAACCCACCTATCTCTCGATCATGGAATCTGTAAATTACAATTATTCGGATCTCATTCTCAGCAGTCGTGACCTTCTAGGATCCATACCGTATAGTTTGTTGTCTCTTGATGCTTGTACTTCAATTATGGTTGTTTACGCAAGCACTCTTTTGTCAGGCCAACGGCTGAGGAGCTATTGAGGCACCTTTTCATGAGGAACTAGCCATTCCTTTATCCTCTTACTATGTTTTATGTTTTATATTTTCATGTCTTACCTTTTGTTTGTTTGGATTATTAACTTGTTTTAGGGTTTATGTTTGGAAACCCTTTATATTTTGTGTAAAATACATCATTTAATCACTGATAACTCCTATTATTCACATATTGTTCTTGCCTTAAGTCTGCTTCCCCTCCACAAGTCATACTAACCAAACAAAAGTCTTTAAAAAAATATCCAAAACTAATCGTGGATGAAACATAACTACATATGAAAAAACTGTCCAAAAACCTTAAAAATATAGAATCCGAAGACCCTCTAAAGCGTTCAGAGTCTCTTAACACCTAATCATGAAGTGCCATGTTGCACCATCATCCTCCAATTCTTTTCTTTCTCGATTATTCAAATGATTGAATTGTCCCCTACTTCAATCGGAAATCCTCCAAAATTACACATCACACTATAGATTAATCTTTTATTCAATCATAGAACATCCAATACCATACATCAAAATTGCAATTTCTCTGTTATCAACCATATTTGGAACCCAAGAGATCATTCAGACAAACATATGGTTGCTGCAAACGAAATCAAAATCACCATACAAATTTTTTATACTAGAAGCTAACGAAATCAAAATCGAACTTGAATTTGTAATGCCTGCATGTTTCACTCGATTTGGGGAAATTGACATGCTCTAGGGTTTACAAGGAAGATTTGGGGATTTTAACAGAATTAGTTTTTTAGAAGTTAACCAGAGTCAGTTTTTGGGTTTTAACGGTTTTCTCTTACGATTTTTTCCTGTAATTGGTTTTATGAATCAATTTTGTTGATTTAAAATTTGACCTGATATATATCCAATTGAGTCACAAAATGGACAGGTTTTGACTGGTTGGGTCTGTAAATACTTAAACTTTCGTCTGGGTAAACTGCCACTCCATAATTACTTGTATTTGAAATAAATATTAAATAAAATCAAAACATAACGAGAGCATATAAGGATTTAGAGTGACCAAAAGGAATATTTGAGCTATTGTTCCGGAAAGAGTGGTGTCTCGTTTCATCAAAAGAAGACTTCAAGAGCCAAGAGAGCGACAGAGGAAGAGAGAGACTTGGCAGAAGCAACAAAAAAATGAAAATAAAGACTAGGATTTTGAAATATGTACATGTTAGGGGGATGCATACCTTAATTTTGGGTGTTAGATCTCTGGAAACAACTTCAATTACTGCTTCAGATGGAATGTTGCGAGGGATTCCGTGAAGAATGAGTCTTGACTTCTCAGTTTCCAACATTTATGTTGGTTTGCAGACAAAAGCATTTGTTTTTAAGAGCATACATGTACGATTTAACCTGTCTTGGTCAGATGGTGAGAACATACCTATTTAGTTGGTCGAATAGAGGCTTCTACTCCTTTATCTATTATAGCAAGTACGAGTTTCATAGCAGCACCTGCATCATGAACACAATTATGGGGAACACCATGCTCCTCCATTGCATATCCTAATACATACTTAAAAGAAACAAACAATCACAACACATAAGTCATTATATATTGTATATTTGATTTCACATCAAGAGCAGAGAGATTAAGCTTTCATAGGATTACTTTGCACAAATTATTCAAAGAAGGTCTACGGCTACGAGGCTTGCTTGCATCGGGATACTTATACTTAAATACTAGTGATGTATCGATTACTCTCGCATAATCTGTCATTAATATTGAGAACCATCAAATTAATCGAGAAACTTGAACTTTATATCCTGGAAATCACACTTCATATGTATAATCACATAACTATTGTTAAGGAGTAGTACTAATTGAAACATACCTTTAGGTCTGTGATTGAATCTGCAACCATAACAACTCCAAAAGAAGCCAAACGTGGAATCGATGATCTTTCCTATTCTGAATTAGTGTGTTCTCTATTTGATGGACTCGTTCTGATTATTCGACAAGTAGATTTCTTTGGTCCGGAATTCGACAAGCAGATTGATGAGAAGCAAAAACCCAGAATGAAATTGATGATTTTTGAGACTTTAATGAATGGAAGGAGATGGGAGGATGTCTGGTTTTTTTCTTCTATAATAGTTTTGATTTTAGAATCTCCTCTAAAAATATATGATTTCGTTTAGTCGTGAAAAAATCAATTACATTAAAATCTATCAAAAATGGTGAATAACAGGTGAATGTGAATACATCAACTAAATACATTGTTGAATAACAGTGTTATTCCAAATAATACAGCATTGAATAATATTGAATTTCATTTTAGACTCAAAATACAACCAAATTCAAAAATACACTCATCAATAACCCCCTTATATTTCTGAAAATGTAAATTAAATTAGATATAAAAAAAAGAACAAAAATGAGAATGTGAAGTTGTTTTAATAACGGCGACCTAACTTGTTAATGAGGACCCAAGACCCACACCACCTTCAGATTGGACCACCTTCACTACTCATTCAGTCTCATTCATCCACACGAATTGATACATTACATTTCAGATATTGTTAAGTTATGAGATGTGTATTAATCAAGAACAAAGCTTATATTTGTTTTCTTTTCTGTAATTAAAGCGTAAATTAACACTTTTTGGACATATGTTATAAGTGAAATTATTTAGGGAGAAACATAACACAGAGCTTAATGTCTCATGCTCTCTCTCTCTTTTTTTCTTTTTTTTCCTTTATGGAAGACGTTGCTGATTCGAAACTTAAAACAGGACAGAAACTAGTCAATTATGGTCCATACGATAAAAGCTGGCTCAACAGGTGTCAATATTGTCGAACCACAATGCAGTCTTCTAGAGCAAAGTCCATGACTCAAATATTTGGGCTTATCAATTTAACCGAAGCTTATTGGGCCTTTCATTTTCATTTGTCAAGAAGAAGATACTTGGTGACGTGATTAAAATAATCGAATTAAAAAAAAAAAAAGAAAAAGGAAAATACTTTTTTTCGAAAAAAATTACTGACATATTTGAGCCCAAAAGAGAGGAGAGAAGCAACAACTGGCTGAGAAGAGTGAAGAAAGACCTACCCAATAAAACCTCAGAGATCTTATAGAAGAAGCCGAAGCACCGATAGAGAGAGAGGGAGAGATTCTCCGGTGAAACTGACGAGCAATGTATCCGAATGGTCAACAGGTTTGTTGAAGTATCTCACTTTCATTTCCGATAACTTTTGAAATGAAAGCAGCTGATTACTCGGGAAACAAAGGAATTTCGACTTTAATTTTATTGGATCATCAATTTCTCTGTGTGAATTTTGGAATCTGGTGCAAAGACTCGTTTTTTCTTCTCGAGTTTTGTTTCTTTTGGTTGCATGCAGCCACATTGGATGAGTTTTGTTCTTCGCTTACACATTTTTGTTAGAAGCAATTGCGATTTTAAGAGTTGCGAAGAGGGTTTGTGTTTTCAGATTTTATGAATTTGAGGATTAGGGTTTTGTAAAGGAATGAATTCTTTAACTTAGAATTTGCTTTCAATTGTAGATTTCGTTTCAGACAACTCCGATGAATGTTCAGGATCCATCAACGAGGATGGCTTTGGACCAACCCTCACCAGTTTCGAGAGATGTAACCCAGAATGGAGGAGGAGGAGGCATTGCTCAAGCCGAGTTTTATATGTTCAATTCAAAGAGGCTTGAATCTGATCTTGAAGCCATGGGTAACAAAATCAAAGTACATGAGGATAGCCTCATGTTTCTCAAGGCGCAGAAAACCAAATTGGATGAAGCAATCGTTGACTTGCAAGGTTCCAGATCTATTATTCTTTCATAAAGCTAGATTTCAACAATTTGTGTTTTTTTTTTTTTGGGATTCAGATATTCAAGTGAAATATAATGTCTATATCTCATTTCTTTTTCAGGTAATATGAGTAAGACTCGTTCTCATAGAAGTGAAAACTGTGATGCCAATCATCAGGATGAAGATGTCAATGAACAGATCCTTCAGCATGAACAGTCAGCTGCTGGAGTTTTAGGTCTGGTTGAAACTCGCTATGGCGCTCAGGCTTCTCAGTTGATGTTGACAAAAGGTGTCATTGGTGTTGTAGCGAAACTTGGGAAGGTTAATGATGAAAATCTCAGCCAGTTAGTTCCACTTCTCACTGTCAGATTATCCTTAAATTCTCAGTGTCTCAGATTCTGTTACAAACATTCTAATGATGTATTTGTAACCTTAAGACTGACTAGTTTCTCTCGCTCAATGCAGGGTTTTGTCGGAGTATTTGGGGACTCGCTCAATGTTGGCAATTGTGTGCAAGAACAATGACAGTGTTACGGCTTTAGAAACTTATGACAACCAGGGAAACATTGATAGAAATTCTGGCCTTCACGGGCTCGGTGCTTCGATTGGCAGAATGATTGAAGGCAATTTTGATGTCATCTGCCTTGAAAATCTGAGGTACTAATTTTTGTTCAAATCTTTATTTTTTTTTATTTTGTTTTACTATTTAATAATTTGTTATATACTTTCATCTGCAATCCTTTTCTAATAATTGTATTTGATAACTTTTAGGCCCTATGTTGGTCAGCACATAGCTGACGATCCACAAAGAAGGCTTGATCTTCTGAAACCAAAATTGCCTAATGGTGAGTGTCCTCCTGGGTTTCTTGGATTTGCGGTGAATATGATAAAAATAGATCCAGCCTACTTGCTCTGTGTCACATCATATGGATATGGTCTTCGTGAGACCTTGTTTTACAGTCTGTTTTCCCGCCTTCAAGTTTACAAAACAAGGGTCAATATGATTAGTGCCCTTCCATGCATAAGTGATGGTGCAATATCTTTGGATGGAGGAGTCATTAGGGCACCGGGGATCTTTACTCTTGGGAACCGGTAACATTCTCGCAATTCTTAAACCTGAAGCTTATTTCCCTATTTGGCTTCTTTTCTTTCCTTCTTGCTGTTATCCACTGTTCTGAAACAACTGCAAATCTCAGTGATGAGGTGAACGTGAAATTTGCAAAGCCAATTGCTTCACGTACGATGGACAACTATAGTGAGAATGAGAAGAAACTGAAAGAGCTGAAATGGAAGAAGGATAAAATGCAGGAAGATATAAAGCGAGAGCAAGTGCTCCGTGATCATGCCGTCTTCAATTTTGGAAAGAAGAAAGAAGAGTTTCTTCAATTTTTGGCTCAGGTACTAAAACTGGTTCTCATGTTTGTTCTGACTTTTCCTGTCATAGCATAGATGCTTCAACCAAGTCCAAACTTTGATACGTCTATTAAAGAAAATCATGAAATCGTCTATATGATCATATCTTTGTTTGGGTTTCAATTCAAAGCTAAGTTTGTTTTATTTATGGCTAAGATTGATCTATTTGTGTGTTACTGCAGCAGCCCAGATAAAAAGGGAACAAGCAAAGAAGCATGGAGCTCTGAGTAAAAGTGACCTTTGCTTCTAAAGGAATCCTATTTTCACTCTAAAAACTTGTTTTTAGCTTAGTTTTTGCTTCCATGGAAATCATCTAATCAGATGATGGATTTAAATGAATTGCTAGAAGGGTAGTAGTAGATGGGCTTGGTTTTGGATCGGGTAGCTTCGGTTCTTTGTTTCTAGTCTTTATCTGTTTCGGTTCTAAGTTGACTATGTACATAATCTAACCAGATGATAATGTTTCTATATTTTCTTGTGCCGGCATTTAGAATTCATGTGCTTCCTAAACAATGTGCTCGCTTAAGTTTCAAATCATTGTCAGAAACGGTTTGAAAATTTCAACACCTTGCATTAATATATGTATCAGATTGTGATAAAGAGAACTATACACAGACCATCAAGTAAAACAAATATTACTATCTCTTAGATTCACTTCTCATTTAGTCTTGTACATTCAAAATCGGTGATAGTTTGGTAATAAATACAGTTATAGAGTTATTAATAAGGACGGTTCATTTAGTTCACTTCTCATTTAGTCTTGTACATTCAAAATCGGTGATAGTTTGGTAATAAATACAGTTATAGAGTTATTAATAAGGACGGTTTGGATATCCAACCTTAACATACCTCCAATACTATTCTGCAATGGTTCCAATGTTTACTAGAACAAAATTCGTTTACACATCAGCATCGAGAAGGAAATATGTAATGATACATTTTCTAAATTAAATTTTACCGAAACTTAATGGACTTTTTATTTTCACTTTTTCAATCAGACCAAGATATTTGGTGACGTAATTATATTTAAAATTTCAATTAATAATTATTTTAAAAAAGAAAATACTAATTCCAATACTATAATTAAATGTTGACGTTTTGTTTACTCTCCATACTCTTCATGCAGAATCTGCTTAAAAGATTATCTATGATTTTCAAATTTTATAAAGAAAACATAAAACCAAAACCCATATTTATATAGAGCAGTCAGAGTGTTTGGGAAAAAAAATACAACAAAGAACAGTCTCACTGTAGTTTAGCGGAGAAGATTTCATTCCTCTATAGTCAAAGGTGAAAGTTTCCACAAGCCAATCCTTCACATAAGTAAAATTTGGTAAAGTGAAGTTTTAGATATCGTTAAGTTTGATTTAACAAATTTTCTGTTTGTGATTTTAACTTCCATTTTAATTTCTCTGTTTCTTTTTTGTTGTGTTCATATACGTGAATGAGTTTATTTTACTTTTTTCAAAGTTCTCATAACCTAAATAAAATCATTTCTTCCAATGTTTCTTACATTTTTTCTTGTATGGTAAAGTTAGAGATGACGTATAAACAGAGTTCACTTTCCTTGTTCAAAATGAAGTTTGTTACCTTTAGTAGAGTTAGATAGCACAATAATTTCTCATTTTAGCTTTTAAATATTTCGAGGATTATAATGATAAACTCATAATTGTTGTAGTGTATATAATTTAGATTGATGTTCACAGTTTTGTATTCAGTTTATTATGTTAATGAGTAGTTTGTCACTCTGTCATTTAGATTTTCCCCAACATCTGTAGTCGTTTTTGAATTTCCGTTTTGTTTTAGTTGTTCATTAAAATTATTAATATGTTACATGTTCAAAATCTATGAGTTCATTGTAGTTTTCCTAGTTATTGTCTCGCAAACTTATTAAGTTTCTATTAATCCATAGATTGGTTTGCATCGTTTTGTTTTCACAAATTATATCTTCAATCTGAATGTTATTTGTGTTGTATTTAGTTTTTTTCTCTTGTCCCGAACTTGATGTGTGCTAATTTATGGAATAACAAACTAATAATAAACTTATCTGTGTCATTTGTAGATGTCGTCGAATCCTAAGTTACCAACACGATTGTTTGCTGCTGGACATGAAGTCCTCAGAACTAGAGTTAATACATACCAGAGATTAACCATTCAGAAGTTAATTAAAGTGCTGAAAAAAGACGAAATAGCTACATTACAAGCATCTCCATTGGGTAATATGTTTAACATCCCTTTAAAACCTGCATGGTCTGATATTTTTGGATTGTTTCTCCTAAGTCGACAATTAGTTGTTGATAAAAAGAAGAAAATATGGATAGTTTTTGCTGGATGTCCTATACTTTAGGGGATTTCTCGAGTTATGTGTACTGATGCTATCTTTATTTTGTGTTCAGTGTGCCGGGAAAATTTTCATTAAAAGAATTCAAGATTGTCATAAGGTTAGCTTGCGGAAAATATCCAACTATAAAGGAAAAGAGGAAAAAAAGAACAGTCGGGGAAGTTAACTCTCTCACTACCATCTCCTTGGAGAGGAGAAAAATGTAACCGTGAACAGAGTCATAGTACTTTTAAGGAAACATATAATTATTGATCGTGAGATGAGGCCGCGACATGCATCTCTTGTCTTTGCAGATTGGGTTCTTCTTCCCACGAATAATTACCCCAATATTATTAAAAAGCATGTGGAGATGGTTGAGAATCTAGAAACGTTTTTTGCATATCCTTGGGGTCATCGTTCATTTGAGATAGATTTATAAATATATAGATTTATACACATATATGTATATAAAAATATTAAATAATCATAATCTAATACACAGGCCATCAAGTAAAATAAACTTTACCATCTCTTAAATTCACTTCTCATTCAGTCTCGTACATTCAAAATCGGCCAATAGGTGATAGTTTGGTAATAAATACAGTTATAGAGTTATTAATAAGGACGGTTTGGTTATCCGACCTTAACATATTTCCAATATGTAATGATACATTTCTGAATTAAATTTTACCGAACTTTAATGGACCCTTTATTTTCACTTTTTCAATCAGACCAAGATACTTGGTGATGTAATTATATTTAAAATTTCAATTTATAATTATTAAAAAAAATATACTAGTTTCGATGCTATAGTTAAATGTTGATGTTTTGTATACTCCCCCTACTCTTCATGCAGCATCCGCTTTAAAGATTATCTATGATTATCAAATTTTATATAAAAAACAAAAAACCAAAACCCATATTTATATAGAGCATTCCGAGTGTTTGATAAAAAATAAATACAACAAAGAACAGTCCGACTGTAGTTTAGCGGAGAAGATTTCATTCCTCTATAGTCAAATGTGAAGTTTCTACAAGTCAATCCTTCACATGAGTAAAATTTGGTAAAGGTTAAGTTTAAAATATCGTTAAGTTTGATTTAACAAATTTTTTGATTGTGATATTAACTTCCATTTTGATTTCTCTGTTTCTTTTTTGCTGTGTTCATATGTGAATGAGTTTGTTTTACTTTCTTTCAAATTTCTCAAAACCTAAATAAAACAATTTCTTCCAATGTTTCTTACATATTTTCTTGTATGGTAAAGTTAGATATGATGTATAAATAGAGTTTGCTTTCCTTGTTCAAAATGAAGTTTGTTACCTTTAGTAGAGTTAGATAGCACAATAATTTCTCATTTTAGCTTTTAAATATTTTGGGGATTATAATGATAAACTCGTTATTGTTGTATTGTACATAATTTAGATTGATGTTCACAGTTTTGTATTCAGTTTATTATGTTAATGAGTAGCTGTCACTCTGTCATTTAGAATTCCCCCAACATCTGCAGTTGTTTTTGAATTTTCGTTTTGTTTTAGTTGTTCGTTAAAATTATTAATGTGTTACATGTTCAAAGTCTATGGGTTCACTGTAGTTTTCCTAGTTATTGCCCCGCACACTTATTAAGTTTTTATTAATTCATAGATTTGTTTGCATCGTTTTGTTTTCAAAAGTTGTATCTTCAATAAGAATGTTATTTTTGTTGTATTTAGTTTTCTTCTTTTGTCTAGAACTTGATGTGTGATAATTTATGGAATAACAAGCTAATAATAAACTTATCTATGTCATTTGCAGATGTCGTCGAATCCTGAGTTACCAACATGATTGTTTGCTGCTGGACATGAAGTCCTCGGAACCAGAGTTAATACATACGAGAGATTAACCATTCAGAAGTTAATTAAAGCGCTGGAAAAATACAAAATAGCTACATTACAAGCATCTCCATTGGGTAATATGTTTAACATCCCTTTAGAACACGCATGGTCTGATACATTTAGATTGTTCCTCCTAAGTCGACAATTAGTTATTGATAAAAGAAGGAGATATGGATAGTTTCGCTGGATGTCCTATACTTTAGGTGATTTCTCGAGTTATGTATACTGATGCTATTTTTAGTTTGTGTTTAGTGTGCCAGGAAAATTTTCATTAAAATAATTCAAGATTGTCATTGGATTAGCTTGCGGAAAATATCCGAATATAAAGGAAAAGAGGAACAAGAGAACTGCCGGGTAGATAACTCTTTCACTACCATCTCTTTGGAGAGGAGAAAAATGTAACCGTGAACAGGGTCATAGCACTTCTGAGGAAACAATTAGTTACTGAACGTGAGATGAGGCTGCGGCATGCATCTCTTGTCCTTGCAAATGGGGCTCCTATTCCCACGAATAATTACCCCAATATTATTAAATAGCATGTAGAGATGGTTGAGAATCTAGAAAATTTTCGTGCATATCCATGGGGTCGTCATTCATTTGAGATAGATTTATAAATATGTAGATTTATACATATATATATATATATATATATGTATATATAAATATTAAATAATTAGAATCAAATACACAGACCATCAAGTAAAACAAACTTTACCATCTCTTAGATTCACTTCTCATTCAGTCTTGTACATTCAAAATTGGCCAATAGGTGATAGCTTGGAATTAAATACAGTTATAGAGTTATTAATAAGGACAGTTCGGCTATCCGACCTTAAGATATCTCCAATATTGTTCTGTAATGGTGCCAATGTTTACTGGAACAAAGTTCTTTCACACATCAACATCAGGAAGAAAATATGTAATGATACATTTTTGAATTAAATTTTACCAAACCTTAATGGACCCTTTATTTTCACTTTTTCAATCAGACCAAAATACTTGGTGACGTAATTATATTTAAAATTTAAATTAATAATTATTATTAAAAAAAAAGAAAATACTAATTCCGATGCTATAATAATTTTGATGTTTTCTATACTCCCCCTAGTCGTTATGCAGAATCTGCTTTAAAGATTATCTATGATGTTCGAATTTTATATAAAAAACAAAAAACCAAAACCCATATTTATATAGAGCAGTCCGAGCGTTTAGTAAAAAAAAATACAACAAAGAACAGTCTGACTGTAGTTTAGCGGAGAAGATTTCATTCCTCTATAGTCAAAGGTGAAGCTTTCACAAGCCAATCCTTCACATAAGTAAACTTTGGTAAATGTGAAGTTTTAGATATCGTTAAGTTTGATTTAACATATTTTCTGATTGTGATTTTAACTTCCATTTTGATTTCTCTGTTTCTTTTTTGCTGTGTTCATATGTGAATGAGTTTGTTTTACTTTCTTTTAAAGTTCTCATAACCTAAATAAAACAATTTCTTCCAATGTTTCTTACATTTTTTCTTGTATTGTAAACTTAGATATGATGTATAAATAGAGTTCACTTTCCTTGTTCAAAATGAAGTTTTTACCTTTAGTAGAGTTAGATAGCACAATAATTCTCATTTTAGCTTTTAAATATTTTGGAGATTATAATGATAAACTCATAATTGTTGTAGTGTATGTAATTTAGATTGATGTTCGCAGTTTTGTATTCCGTTTATTATGTTAATGAGTAGTCTGTCACTCTGTCATTTAGAATTCCTCCAACATCTGTAGTTGTTTTTAAATTTCCATTTTTTTTAGTTGTTCGTTAAAATTATTAATATGTTACATGTTCAAAATCTATGGCTTCATTGTAGTTTTCCTAGTTATTGTCCCGCAAACTTATTAAGTTTTTATTAATCCACAGATTTGTTTGCATCGTTTTGTTTTCACAAATTGTATCTTCAATCCGAATATAATTTGTGTTGTATTTAGTTTTTTTCTCTTGTCCCGAACTTGATGTGTGATAATTTGTGGAATAACAAGCTAATAATAAACTTATCTATGTCATTTGTAGATGTCGTCGAATCATGAGTTACCAACACGATTGTTTGCTGCTGGACATGAATTCTTCGGAACCAGAGTTAATACATACCAGAGATTAACCATTCAGAAGTTAATTAAAGTGCTGGAAAAAGACGAAATAGCTACATTACAAGCATCTCCATTGGGCAATATGTTTAACATCCCTTTAGAACCTGCATAGTCTGATACATTTGGATTGTTTCTTCTAAGTCGACAATTAGTTACTGATAAAAAGAAGGAGATATGGATAGTTTTCGCTGGATGTCCTATACTTAGGGAATTTCTCGAGTTATTTGTACTGATGCAATCTTTATTTTGTGTTCAGTATGCCACGAAAAGTTTCATTAAAAGAATTCAATATTGTCATAGGATTAGCTTGCGAAAAATACGCGACTATAAAAGAAAAGTGGAAAAAGAGAACTGTCGGGGTAGATAACTCTTTCACTACCATCTCTTTGGAGAGGAGAAAATGTAACTGTGAATAGGGTCATAGCACTTCTGAGGAAACAATTAGTTACTGATAGTGAGATGAGGCTGCGGCATGCATCTCTTGTCCTTGCAAATGGGGTTCTTCTTCCCACGAATAATTACCGCAATATTATTAAAGAGCATGTAGAAATGGTTGAGAGTCTAGAAAAGTTTCTTGCATATCCATGGGGTCGTCGTTCATTGGAGATAGGTTTAGAAATATAGATTTATACACATATATATGTATATATATAAATATTAAATAATTAGAATCAAATACACTGACCATCAAGTAAAACAAACTTTACCATATCTTAGATTCACTTCTCATTCAGTCTCGTACATTCGAAATCGGCCAATAGGTGATAGCTTGGTAATAAATACAGTTATAGAGTTATTAACAAGGACAGTTCGGCTATCCGACCTAAACATATCTCCAATATTGTTCTGTAATGGCGCCAATGTTTATTGGAACAAAGTTCTTTCACACATCAGCATCAGGAAGAAAATATGTAATGATACATTTTTGAATTAAATTTTACCAAAACTTAATGGACCATTTATTTTTACTTTTTCAATCAAACCAAAATACTTGGTTACGTAATTATATTTAAGATTTCAGTTAATAATTATTAAAAAAATTAAAATACTAGTTCTGATGCTATAATAATGTTGATGTTTTGTATACTCCGCCTACTCTTTGTGCAGAATCTGCTTTAAAGATAATATATGATTTTCAAATTTTATATAAAAACATAAAACCTAAACCGATATTTATATAGAGCAGTCCGAGTGTTTGGTAAAAAAAATACAGCAAAGAACAGTCCGACTGTAGTTTAGCGGAGAGGATTTCATTCTTCTATAGTCGAACGTGGAGTTTCCGCAAGCCAATCCTTCACATAAGTAAAATTTGGTAAAGGTGAAGTTTTAGATATCGTTAAGTTTGATTTAACAAATTTTCTGATTGTGATTTTAACTTCTATTTGATTACTCTGTTTCTTTTTTGCTGTGTTCGTATGTGAATGAGTTTGTTTTACTTTCTTTTAAAGTTCTCATAACCTAAATAAAACCATTTCTTCCAATGTTTCTTACATTTTTTCTTGTATGGTAAAGTTAGATATGACGTATAAATAGAGTTCACTTTCCTTCTTCAAAATAAAGTTTCTTACCTTTAGTAGAGTTAGATAGCACAATAATTTTTCATTTTAGCTTTTAAATATTTTGGGGATTATAATGATAAACTAGTTATTGTTGTAGTGTATATAATTTAGATTGATGTTCGAAGTTTTGTGTTCAGTTTATTATGTTGATGAGTAGTCTGTCACTCTTTCATTTAGAACTCCCCCAACATCTGTAGTTGTTTTTGAATTTCCGTTTTTTTAGTTGTTCGTTAAAATTATTAATATGTTACATGTTCAAAATCTATGGGTTCACTGTAGTTTTCCTAGTTATTTTTCCGCAAACTTATTAAGTTTTTATTAATCCCCAGATTTGTTTGCATCGTTTTGTTTTCACAAATTGTATCTTCAATCTGAATGTTATTTGTGTTGTATTTAGTTTTTTTTCTATTGTCTCAAAATTGATGTGTGATAATTTGTGGAATAACAAGCTAATAATAAACTAATCTATGTCATTTGTAGATGTCATCAAATCCTGAGTTACCAACACGATTGTTTGCTGTTGGACATGAAGTCCTCGGAACCAGAGTTCATACATACCAGAGATTAACCATGCAGAAGTTAATTAAAGCGCTGGAAAAGGGCGAAATAGCTACATTACAAGCATCTCCATTGGGTAATATGTTTAACATCTCTTTAGAACATGCATGGTCTGATGCATTTGGATTGTTTCTCTTAAGTCGACAATTAGTTTTTGATTAAAAGAAGGAGATATGGATAGTTTTCGCTAGAAGTCCTATACTATAGGGGATTTCTCGAGTTATGTGTACTGATGGTATCTTTATTTTTTATTCAGTGTGCCAGGAAAATTTTCATTAAAAGAATTCAAGTTCGTCATAGGATTAGCTTGCGGAAAATATCCCACTATAAAGGAAAAGAGGAAAGAGAGAACTGCCGGGGAAGATAACTCTTTCACTACCATTTCTTTTGAGAGGAGAAAAATGTAATCGTGAACAGGGTCATAGCACTTCTGAGAAAACAATTAGTTACTGATCGTAAGATGAGGCTGCGGCATGCATCTCTTGTCCTTGCAGATGGGGTTCTTCTTCCCACGAATAATTACCCCAATATTATTAAAGAGCATGTGGAGATGGTTGAGAATCTAGAAAAGTTTCTTGCATATCCATGTGGTCATCGTTCATTTGAGATAGATTTATAAATATATAGATTTATATACATATATATATATATATATAATATTAAATAATTAGAATCAAATACACAGACCATCAAGTAAAACGAACTTTACCATCTCTTAGAGTCACTTCTCATTCAGTATCGTATATTCAAAATCGGCCAATAGGTGATAGCTTGGTAATAAATACAGTTATAAAGTTATTAGTAAGGACGGTTTGGATATCCGACCTTAACATATCTCCAATATTGTTATGCAATGGCGCCAATTTTTAACTGAACAAAGTTCTTTCACACATCAGCATCAGGAAGGAAATATGTAATGATACATTTTTGAATTAAATTTTACCGAAGCTTAATGGACCTTTTATTTTTACTTTTTCAATGAGACCAAGATACTTGGTGACGTAGTCATATTTAAAATTTCAATTAATAATTATAAAAAAAGAAAATACTAGTTCTGATGCTATAATTAAATGTTGACGTTTTGTATACTCCCCCTACTCTTCATACAGAATCTGCTTTAAAGATTATCTATGATTTTCAAATTTCATATATAAAACAAAAAACCAAAACCTATATTTATATAGAGGAGTCCGAGTGTTTGGTAAAAAACAAAATACAACAAAGAACAATCCGACTAAAGTTTAGCGGAGAAGATTTCATTCCTCTATAGTCAAAGGTGAAGTTTCCACAAGTTAATCCTTCACATAAGTAAAGTTTGGTAAAGGTGAAGTTTTAGATATCGTTAAGTTTGATTTAACAAATTTTTTGATTGTGATATTAACTTCTATTTTGATTTCTCTGTTTCTTTTTTGTTGTGTTCATATGTGAATGAGTGTGTTTTATTTTCTTTCAAAGTTCTCATAACCTAAATACAACCATTTCTTCCAATGTTTCATACATTTTTCTTGTATGGTAAAATTAGATATGACGTATAAATAGAGTTCACTTTCCTTGTTCAAAATGAAGTTTGTTATCTTTAGCAGAGTTAGATAGCACAATAATTTCTCATTTTAGCTTTTAAATATTTTGGGGATTATAATGATAAACTCGTTATTGTTGTAGTCTATATAATTTAGATTGATGTTTGCAGCTTTGTATTCAGTTTATTATGTTAATGATTAGTCTGTCACTCTGTCATTTAGAATTCCCCCAACATCTGCAGTTTTTTTGAATTTCTGTTTTGTTTTAGTTGTTCGTTAAAATTATTAATATGTTACATGTTCAAAATCTAAGGGTTCACTATAGTTTTTCTAGCTATTGTCCCGCAAACTTATTAACTTTTTATTAATCCACAGATTTGTTTGCATCGTTTTGTTTTCGCAAATTGTATCTTCAACTTGAATGTTATGTGTGTTGTATTTTGATTTTTTACTCCTATGTCGAATGTGATGTGTGATAATTTGTGGAATAACAAGCTAATAATAAACTTATTTATGTCATTTGTAGATGTTGTCGAATCCTGAATTACCAACACGATTGTTTGCTGTTGGACATGAAGTCCTCGAAACCAGAGTTAATACATACCAGAGATTAACCATTCAAAAGTTAATTAAAGCACTCGAAAAAGATGAAATAGCTACATTACAAGCATCTCCATTGGGTAATATGTTTAACATCCCTCTAGAACATGCATGGTCTGATACATTTGGATTGTTTCTCCTAAGTCGATAATTAGTTGTTGATAAAGAAAAGGAGATATGGATAGTTTTTGCTGGATGTCTAATACAATTTTTGTTAAGAGAATTCAAGATTGTCACAAGGTTAGCTTGTGAAAAATATCCAACTATAAAGGAAAAGAGGAAAATAGAGAACAGTCGGGGAAGATAACCCTTTCTACTACCATCTCTTTGGAGAGGAGAAAATGTAACTGTGGAAAGGATCATAGCACTTTTGAGGAATGGATTAGTTAGTGATCGTGAGATGAGGCTGCGGTATGCATCTTTTGTCGTTGTAAATGGGGTTCTTCTTCCCACGAATAATTACCCCAATATTATTAAAGAGCATGTGGAGATAGTTGAAAATCTAGAAATGTTTCTTGCATATCCATTGGGTTGTCGTTCATTTGAGATGCTAATGTCTTCATCAAAGAGAGGGATGTCATGGATCTCGCAACATCTACGGTTGTTGTGCAAGGTTTTGTTTATTCTTTGCAATGAGTTCTTCTCAAGGCTGTTCCAGAAATTCTAGAAAGCTTAATAAATATTGGTAGAAATAAATCAGAAGATTTGAGTTGTCAAGTTAAGGTTAGAATTGCTAGAAAACTTGACCAAGTGTGTGAGGTACGTTCTTTTAGCTAACTACCTGATTTATTAACTGATTTGGTAGTTACAACCTTTTTGTTGATAAACATTATAATATGCAGGTAGATTTGAAGTTTATTATTTGTCCTGAAGTTGAGTTTGATGGTGAAGATTTATCATAGCCTGATGAAATAGAAGATGTCCGTGTTGATAATATGGTTAACTTGGTTAAAGAAGGGTTTGCATTCAAGAAGGAAATGTTCACTGGTGGATTTATTCCTTCAGAACTTGAGAAAAACAAAAAGAGAGCTGCAAAAAAAAAGGTAAGCGTGCAAGGCTTGAGCTAAAACAACCTTGGAATGTTGTTATCTCTTCCTCAAAAGACAAGACAATCTGCTAATGGTCATGAGATTGCTACTACTTCTACAACACTGAGGTTTATTGATATGGAAATGTTGTCTGAATTGCCTGATGAAAAACTTGAAGTTTTTCGAAAGAGAGTTGTTGATGACATCATTTAAAACCAACAAATTCATTTACAGCAAGAACCACGGCCTGTGACCACGCAACCTGAATCTCCCGTAGATGATGTCTCAACATATGTTAGAAGCAATTTGTTTCAGAAAACTCCAATGAATGTTCAAGTTCCATCACCAACAATAGTTTTGGATCAATCTTCATCAGTTTCAGGAGATGAAACCCAGAAGGATGGAGGAGACATTGCTCAAAACGAGTTCTCAATGTTCAAATCCAAGAGGATTAAATCTGATCTTGCATCCATGGATAATATAATCAAACTACATGAAATTACATCAAATTTCTTATGGCGCAGAAAAACAAATTGGATCAAGCAATCGTTGCCTTGCAAGGTTAGAGATTTATTATTCTTTCATAAAGCTACATTTCAGCAATTTGTATTTTTTTGTTTGTTTTGGGATTCAGATTTTCAAATGATTAATAATGTCTGTCTATATCTCATTTCATTTTCATGTAATATGAGTAAGATTCATTCTCATAGAAGTGAAAACTGTGATACTAGCTACTTTGCAAAACCAGTTGTTTCACGCACGATGGACAACTATAATGAGATGGAGAAGAAAATGAAAGATGCAGGACAACGTGAAGCAAGAGCAAGTGCTGCTTGACCATGCCGTCTTTAACTTTGGCAAGAAGAAAGAAGAACTTGCTCGATTCTTGGCTCAGAGCTCAATCACTAAAGAGGTACTAAAACTTATTCTATGTCTCTTCTAACTTTTTTGTTGTCATAGCATATACGCTTTAACCAAGTCTGTACTTTGATATGTCTGTTAAAGAAAATTATGAAATGGTTCATATGATCATATCTCTGTTTTGGGTTTCAATGAAAAGTTTCAATGTAATTGTCTCTGAAAGTTTAGTTTTTCTTATGGCTAGAATTGAACTATTTGTGTGTTGTGGTCTCCAGCAGCCTAGATAAAACGAAGCAAGCACATAAGCATGGAGCTCTTAGTTTCTTTAAAGAAATCCTATTTTGGCTTTACGAACTTGTTTTTAGCTTAGTTTTTTCTTCCATGGAAATCATCTAATCAGATGATAGATTTACATGTATTTCTGAAAGGGTAGTAGACCGGCATGGTATTAGATTTGTTAGCTTTGACTATTTGGTTCTAGTCTTTTTATTTTTTTTGGTCCATAATCTAACCAGATGATAATGGTTAAATTGTTTCTTGTATCGGCATTTAGAACTCGTACTTCCTAAACAACTAGCTCACTTGTACTTCAAATCATTGTAAGAAATACTTAGAAAATTTCAACTCCTTGCAATGATATATGTATTAGATTAGAAAATTTCAACTTCACCTCTATAGCCAAAGGTGAAGTTTCCACAAGCCAATTTTTCACATAAGTAAAATTTGATAAAGGTGAAGTTTTAGATATCGTTAAGTTTGATTTAACAAATTTCCTAATTGTGATTTTAACTTCTATTTTGATTTCTCTGTTTCTTTTTTGCTGTGTTCTTATGTGAATGATTTTTTTTACTTTCTTTCAAAGTTCTCATAACCTAAATAAGACCATTTTCCAATGTTTCTTACATCTTTTATTGTATGGTAAAGTTAGAGATGACGCATAAATAGAGTTCACTTTCCCTGTTCAAAGTGAAGTTTGTTACATTTAGTAGAGTTAGATAGCACAATAATTTCTCATTTTAGCTTTTAAATATTTTGGGAATTATAATGATAAACTCGTTATTGTTGTAGTGTATATAATTTAGATTGATGTTCGCAGTTTTGTATTCAGTTTATTATGTTAATGAGTAGTCTGTCACTCTGTCATTTAGGAGTCCTCCAACATCTGCAGTTGTTTTCGGTTATTTCCGTTTTGTTTTAGTTGTTCGTTTAGATTATTAATATGTTACATGTTCAAAAATCTATGGGTTCAATATAGTTTTTCTAGTTATTGTCCCGCAAACTTATTAAGTTTTTACTAATCCACAGATTTGTTTGCATCGTTTTGTTTTCACAAATTTTATCTTCAATCTGAATGTTATTTGTGTTGTATTTAGTTTTTTTCTCTAGTCCCGAACTTGATGTGTGATAATTTGTGGAATAACAAGCTAATAATAAACTTATCTATGTCATTTGTAGATGTCATCGAATCCTGAGTTACCAACACGATTGTTTGCTGCTAGACATGAAGTCCTCTGAACCAGAGTTAATACATACCAGAGATTAACCATTCAGAAGTTAATTAAAGCACTGAAAAAGACGAAATAACTACATTACAAGCATCTCCATTGGGTAATCTATTTAACATCCCTTTAGAACCTGCATGGTCTGATACATTTGGATTGTTTCTCCTAAGTCAACAATTAGTTGTTAATAAAGAGAAGGAGATATGGATAGTTTTCGCTGGATATCCTATACGATTTTCGTTAAGAGCATTCAAGATTGTCATAGGGTTAGCTTGCAGAAAATATCCGACTATAAAGGAAATAAGGAAAAAGAGAAATATCGGGGAAGATAACCCTTTCTACTACCATCTCTTTAGAGAGGAGAAAAATGTAACCGTGGACTGGGTCATAGCACTTCTGAGGAAATGATTAGCTACTTGAGCGTGATATGAGGCTGCGGTATGCATCTCTTGTCCTTGTAGATTGGGTTCTTCTTCCCACGAATAATTACCCCAATATTATTAAAGAGCAAGTGGAGATGGTTGAGAATCTAGAAAAGTTTTTTACATATCCATGGGGTCGTCGTTTATTTGAGATGCTAATGTCTTCTATCAAAGAGAGGAATGTCACGGATCTCGCAACATCTACGGTTGTTGTGCAAGGTTTTGTTTATGCTTTGAAATGGGTTGTTCTCAAGGCTGTTCAAGCAATTCTAGAAAGCTCTATAAATATTGGTAGAAATGAATCAAAAGATTTGAGTTGTCAAGTTAAGGTTAGAATTGCTAGAAAACTTGACCAAGCGTGTGAGGTACGTTCCTTTAGCTAACTACCTGATTTATTAACTGATTTGGTACTTTGATAAGTGTGATTTTTAATGGTTTTAGAGTACTACTTTAGGTTGTTTTTGTATCCGTTTAGCTAGTTTTCCTTGCATTTAGGTCCATGTAGGTTAGTTTTGCACTTTTTGCATTTGCATTTGGAGTTTTGGATTTTTCCTAGGTATTGGAGCAAAAAGGAGCATAAAATGGAGCTAAAACATCATAACAAGCTGCTAAGGAGAAAAAGTTGCTCAACACTCGGATCGCTACCTCGCAGTTTGCTGGCGAGGATCACTCGGTTCGCTAACAGAAAGAAGCCTCAGTCGCCCGCCTTGACTTATCCATCGCGAGAGAAGTCCAACCTAAACCACTCGGACCACTTACTCGGCAATTAACCAGTAAGGACAACATCAAGATTACTCCTCGATGTCCAAACTCGGCATTGACCAGTGAGGAGAAGATTTCCGGTTAAAAACTTAAATCAGTTTATCAATTAGGGTTACGCTAATAAACTCTATAAATACCCTCTGTTGGTCATTTTATCAATCATCTGATGTTTAGCAAATAGAAAACTCTCTCTAATTTCGTTGTAGCTTTATATTTGGATCTTAAGGTACTTTGTTTATTCTTGCGTTTATGCTTTAATGAATTCAGTATTTGCTTAGATCTTTGTCATTTACTTTCTGTTCTTTATTTTTCTTAT